>SMGT01000762.1:42872-60402 GCA_004794575.1 Lanistes nyassanus | reverse complement strand
AAAAAAAGTCTCGGTTAAGAAGAAAATGAATGGCCTTCGCTAGCAAAGTCAGAAATTCAGGTGTGCACGTCCTTGATTATAGTAGTCCTTGGCTTTGGTGTAAGTCGTAGGAGCTGTTCGTGTGGTGGGCACTTCCCGCGACTCCTTGTGTTAAAAGAACGCAGAGATTCTCGCTCTGTCTTCTAATTTTTGTCTATATTATTTCAGTGAATAAATATAAGGCATTTGCAGCTCAGCCATGTTGCCTTGAATGCCACTTTTTCTACTCCTACCGACTTTACATTTTTTTTCTTCAATCAGTGCAAAAAGTGCTTTTAGTTTTAAAATAAAATGTAGAATGGATGTAGTCAGAATGTAACGATCTTTCTTCTTCGGCAAGTATCTTCTACCAAGTATCTGCTGTTCTTTCATGAAATTTCTTTGTTATAAACAAACAAAAAACCCAAACAATTAAACAAACAAAAACATTTTCTGTAGAAAACATTTACAAAAAATGGACCTTAAAATATCTAAGAAGAAACAGTCTTCTGGATAAGGACAAAAAAGTCACGTGACCTGAAACGGACGTTCGCTTTATTGCCAACGAGCCTACATGTTACTCATATAGTCTTTGATAGACAGCTATGGCAGAAGCTGGCTTGACGTAACTTCCGGTGAAAATAACGTAGATCGTGCAGGCGTTACCTGCTGTGCTGAAGCCGCGACACTGCTCACTGCTCACGCACTGCCTGGCGCACGCCAGTTGGCCCAGCTGTAGTCCCAGTGGACGGAGATCGAGATTTGTGTCAAGCGCTCTGACGTTCTCCATAGCGACTCCTCCTGACAGCCTTCTGAAGACTTTTCGCGCCCGCATGTTCACTGAGGGAGCTTGGGAGGACCCTGTGGGCAGCCAAATACACGACCGCGACCATAACGAAAGTATAATAAAAATATTTATTTATAATAAAAAGACGACGATTTTGATGATGACGAAGACGGTGCTTATAACAACATACAACAGCTACTACAGCACCAACCGTTAGTCGATATCGATGAGAATTCTGGTAACGATGACACTGACTGCGCGAAAGTGTGCATTTATGCAAACTGGGAACGGTCCTTTTGGGGCGTGATGACGCAATGCAAACAGCGCAGTTTGCCCGCCAAAGCAGGAAGGAATATAGAAATATTTCTGTCCAAGGTCTTGAACAATGTGGTTGTCTTTTGTAGGTAAGATCTGAACAAACAACAAGCATTAGTCTGCAGTTATCATAATACAGATTAAAATTAACGCGCTTTAGTGCTGTGATCGGCGACTAGTGCTGTGTTCGAATAATAGGCCGGCTGGACGCGCGTCTGTCTCAACTTCAGCCAGTGCGTTCCCAGTATACCACGGGATGTCGGCCGACAATTTTACACCATAGGTCGACATGAGCGATGACGGGTTTGCTGCTTGTTCTTTAAACTGTAGGCCTACCTGCCAGCTCGCACACTCGTCCATAGGTGGCGATACAGGCGCCGCTTTCCAGGCTGTACAGGCTGTGAATGAATCTGCAGTCCAGGCTGTCCACGTGCTGAGAAGCTCCTCCGCTGTCGTAGCTGTTGACATCAAACGTCTGGCCTGTCGGCCATGTTTCCTGGTTCGCAGAGGCGTTCCAGCGGAGGCCAACCCAGCTCGCTGTCAGCCTGTGTTTTGAGTACAGATCGAGGCAGACGTTCATGTGGTTAGGCCAAACATGAACTTTGATCGTGCGTCAGATTTAATAAATAAATTAATTAATATCAGCGTTACCCTAGTCCACCTGCTTCCCTGTCTGTCTGTCGTTTTTCTTTCTTACTTTCTTTCCTTACTTCTTCCTTTATTTTTTTCATGCCTCCTATCTTTTTTTGTCTTTCTTACTTAAATGCTTTCTTTCTTTCGTCTTTGCGTTCACTCTTTCTTTCTTCCGTTTCCTGCCATCCTGTCTTTCCTTCTTTATTCTTTTCTTCCTTCCCTTTATCTCTAGCCATAAAAGTACAGCTCTCTCTGCATCAAAGTCAATCGAGAAACAAAGACTCTCAACTCGATTAAATCTTTTAAAACTTGTGACCCGCAGTTCTCAACCTTTACTTGTCCAGTTGTTATGATACCGCTCAGCAAGAAATCTAAAGTAGGTGCCGTTACCCAGTCCTGAGAGCGCTTAAGTAGCTGGTGACAAAACTCAGGACCGCTTGGCTCTCTACAACGGCAAGGCGCATGCCCAGGATCTCGCACGCCTCACGCGCATTGTCCCAGGTTGTCAGCTCGCTGTTCGCCTCAAAACATCTAGAAGGATCCCGATCATAAGGTACGCATGCGCAAAGGGACCCTGCATGCACAACGATAAACAGAATGAATGCGTATTAAATATGAATCAAATCTCATATGAAACTAACCAATGAACGTTAGCAGGGAATCGCATTTCACAAGCGAATCGATAGTTGCTATTCAATGTAACTATGTAAAATTACTCCATTCAATTAAACATTAGTAATGTTGGTTCGTGTGTTAAAACAACTGGATTTTGTTCGTACTTGGAAATCTGCTATGAAGAAGAAAGTGCCGGCCCCCGAATAAAAACCTTACCATGAGTTTCCTCAGCCTGAGGCATAGGGAGGATCAAGGTAGGAATGCAACCGGGAGGTTCTACAAAATACGCTCTGATACAACTTTGTCTTCTTAGATCATAATCCTTTTCTTACCGGTCATCGGATAACGTCCCAGTAACTTGGACGTTAGCTGTGATATGCTCAGAAAATCTAAACAGGTGAACGTTTTACCAGTTTTATTTTTAGAAACGTGAAGCTTTTTGGCATAAAAATAAGTGTTTCGGGAAAACTATATTATCCCTGGCAAAGATGCGCTGGTGTCCCTGAGATAGTGTGGCAGCACGTTAACTTGACTCAAGCAACACCATCGTGATATGCATCTAGTCTGCGACTGGACTTTAAACAACAAAAACGATACACAATATTTTCAGAAGTCGATGTGCCATGACAAAATTAAAGTGTACACAGTCTTGCGTGTTTCCAGAAAAAAGAGCTGATATGATGTGTTTGCGCATGTATTTGTTTATTTACTTTCTTGTTCTTGTTTTTTTTTAAAATTCTACCAGCATATAGGATATGTTTTGTCTCGTGGAGAATTCGAAAGCATTCAACAGAGGACAGCGTCAGAATCACGTACCGTATGGAAACCTTTGTATTTGGGATAGAATTTTGAAACGTTAGGTTCATGTACTGAAGAAAACTGAGCCATTGGAAAGAAAACTGCACTTTTAAAGGGTTGTCCCTTGTTAAGCCCTTGCTAAAAATAAAGACCCAGCGACCCAGAAACTAACAAAGGAGCCCCAAAAACGAGCGAAGAAATATAAGGAAGGAAGAAAAACGAAATAAAGAAAGGACAAAGGAAAAAAAAGAAATAATCAAAAAGAACGAACGAACAAAAGAAAGAAAGGGAAACAAAAAAAGAAAGAAAAAAGAAAAGAAAGAAAATAATGAATGAATGAGTAAGTGAATTACCTTGAACGGCCCATTTCATGATCAGAGTGACGAGAACTATTGTCTGTCTGTTGTCGCTGTCCATGGTACAGACCCTGACTACAGCGCCCCACTGTGGAGACTGCTTCTGTCTCTAGTGACACTGCCTAGATCACGGCTGCAGTTAAAGTACAGCCACAGCCCTACGCACCTACTGCTTGTTCCGTCTTCAAACAGATCAATCGCAAAGTTCTTTTGGTCTTTTGAAATCTCTGGCGCAACTTGAGATAGGTCAAAGCCTGGCACTATGAGACACCATGTTTGTCAAACACAATCATTTGTACACGATCATCAGTCACGCTCTCGCTGCGTGATTTCGTTGTTTTCATCTGCATAAGAATATCTCATAAATTTTACTTTTCTACAAAGAATTATTAAGTACTCTTTCTATAAAGTTTTCTTTCATTGGATGTACCGCCTTTTCAAAAATGTTTATTATAAAATACTTCAAACGACTTCTAATATTCGTAATCTTTTTCTTTATCTATCTAATTCTAAGTATCTTATGATGTTGTCAGAAACCAAATGATCAAAAGAAAAAAAACCTCTTTTCTCTTTAATTTAGTTTATTGAAAGTGCGTTGTATGTCTGAATGCGTGTTCGTGTTCGATTTTTTTAGACGCCTCAATCAACCCGAAAGAAACACAAGCGTGGATCTTTTTCCACCTTTTACTTCAGAACAATACGAAATTATTCAAATGAGTTTTAAAACACTTCTGTTCAAGTAAAATCCCACACACACTAATCAGATATATTCCTCAGTCACACAATCCAAAAGAAGGTTTTGGGTCGATAAAACGAGTACTGTTCCTTTACAGTTCCTCACGCAATAACACTAGTATCCACAGTTCACTCCTAAATGTCAGACAAGTTCTTGTAAATCAGAAGTAGAAGACGTTTACAACGACGTATGGAGAATGACGATGATCCTGAAGACAGGAATTCACGTTCATAACTTCTACAGATCTTCACGAATATTTAAAAATACAATATCAGTGGAAAGCTTAAGTGTCATTTGCCTTCATCTCATAAACTCGCTTCACAACGCGGATGTCAGTAAGATATGAAGGCTGTAGCCGATGCAGATGTCTGTCGAGGCTGCTCAACAAAAAACAAAAACAAACAAAAAACAAAAACAAACAAAAAACAAGCCCCCCCCCCAAACAAAAAGAGGGTAGTCCATGATTCCATCCCTCCATGCAAGTCGAAATGTATCTGCATTTCTTAGAACGAAGTCTTGTCGGCACGCGTGCCTGCGCAAAATATATATAAATATAAACGACAGAATCTAAATAAAGCTCTACTTCATTGGCATCTCACTTCACTGCCGTCTGTTGCCTTCAGGAAAAAAAAACCGGCTTTGAAATAACTGAAGATCATTAAATATTCATATTTAAAGCAGAATTATCTATGAAGTTTCATTAAACGACGATACATTATTTCCTGTGCTGATCACCAACCCTTCCGGTACTCGTTGGCTGTCCCCGTTCCAAGGGACTGTACTATAAAGAGTTTGGTTTTGGGTCAAATTCCAGTTCCTCCCCCTTTTCTCGTAACCCTTTATCTCCTTTACACATTTTTTAAAAGTTATTTTTCCTTTAAAAAACGATTTTAGTTGGCAATGACGCATGATTGCTCTACTTTTTAAACAGAAAATCATCTACACAATTCATCGAAAAAGAAAAACAAATAAAAAAAGTTTGTGCGCCACGCAATGTCGACGTTCAGGGGGAAGATTTGTAACGGGCGACAACTCATTCTGGTGAGATCCGCTCTTCTCCCGGACATCACATTACCGAAAAAAAAAACCCCACAACAAAACCCAGCAAACGTTAAAACCACAGATAATGACAGTTACACACTGTGAGACCGCGACCACGACTGCGAGAACATCCATAAAGAATTTAACACGGTCACTAAGAGTACAAAACTTTAGAACAATTCAAATTGAAGAATTACGTAAACATTGCCAACCAAGCAACCCAAGCAATAAGCTTTAAACGATCAAGTCAGAAAGTAGACTACCTACAACTTAAAGTAAACCAAACAGCCATAACGTATAGCCCTGAAATAAAACTCTTGGGGGCTATTTTTACAGAAACGTCAAACTGGTCCCCATATATAAATAAAATAGTAAACTCGGCCAAAAAGGCAGTAAATCTCACGAGACCAGTCACAGGCAACAGCTGGGGTACAGATAAAAAATCCCTACTAAACCTCTATCAAGCTCATGTAATCTCCAAACTACTGTACACAGCACCTATCTTTATCCACCTTAGGACCAGTCATATAGTGAAACTTCAATCTGTACAGGCTAGGGCACTAAAAGTAGTACTAGGAGTCCCAATGAGCACCCCAAATCTAGCAGTGCTGGCAGAGACAGGACAAAAACCAAATATTAATGAGGAAAGGGCAGCCAATTACTACTACAAGATACAGTGTCTACCTGCAGATCACCCAGTCAAACAGATCCACACAACAGCCCATAAACATCGGACAGGTCAACCCAACCCACAACCAAGCATGCAAAAAAAAGAAAAAAAGAAGAAGATGGAAATAGAACACACACTAGGGGCAGACATTAACATAGAAGGGTCATACCCAGGCACAGGCCCACAAATTGCTCCCTGGACACTAAACCCATCACAGATCGACACGGACCTCACCAATTATAACAAAGAAACTCAGCTCATCAAACTACTCAAAGAATTCAGACAAAAACTCAACACTACCTATAAAGACCACTCCCCTTTATACACAGACGGCTCGCATGACCCGACCATCCACACCACAGGAATAGGAGGGAGTCTATGCACCTAAAATCACCAGTGTTGCAACAGAGCTCCCTAGCCACACATCCATATTCACTACAGAGCTCGTAGCAATACGCACTGTCCTAAGGCTGATAGCACTTCAAAACAGAAAATCTGCAGCAGAAAAATCCTTCCTAGTTGTCTCTGATTCACTTTCGGCACCCCAGACACTCCAAAACCAGTCCTCACAAAGAATGGACATAATATACGAAGTACTAAACCTCCTTAATAAGTTTCATAACATGGGAATCCAAATAAACTTTCTCTGGGTACCATCGCATGTAGGAATCCACGGAAACGAGGAAGCAGATAGATTGGCTAAGCTAGCAATAAAAGACAATCCGACCACAAACGTCATCCAGATAAATGTACCCAGCAAAAGAGAGAAAAATAGCTATTAAACCAGCTATAAAAATACAGTGGGATGAAAAGTATAAAAAGGAAGCCGAAGGCACCAGCAGAGAGCTACAAGAACTTCCGAGTAACGAGCTCACGCTTTTTCACAGAGCCAACCAAAGTAGAATAGCTAGAATGAGACTAAATGAAGAATACCATCTTATTCGTAAGGACCCGGTGACCTGCAGTTGTGGGGACAGACTTAACACTCCTCATAAGTCCTGCTAGAGTGTAGCCTAAATAGTCAGGAAAGTATACACTTAAAAATGCTATGCAGAATCTAAACCTTAACTTCAATCTAAAATCGTCTCTAAATCCTCCCAAAAAGATAAGACAATACATGGATCTAACAGCGCATGTAGCAAACGCCCATCCAGAGGTTAGATATATTTAATATTTAAAAAAATAAATTAAAAGGGGGTAAAATCATTAAAATACACCAAGTAAACTATAGGACAAGCGTAAACTTTACAGCACTAAAAGTAAAAGGCGAACACAAAGGTAGAGATTAACAAAATATAGGAATAGGGCGACAGCATTGTTAACCAGCAAGCGCTCCCCAGAGCACCAAGCAACGGCCCCCTTCCCACCCCCTTCCTTCCCCAAGCCAACTGCCTCCTCCCCCAGTGTGAAATCACCGCGAGGAGTAAGCACTTTCCCTCCCAAATCAACAACAGCAACAACATCAATAATAAATATATCACAAGATAATTACGCTGTAAAACAACAGGTGGCATGGCCGTAATTATAATTAAAATGATTAAGAATAAAGAAATAGCGCAGTCAGCAGGCGGGGTAGGAACATGCCACAGTGGTGAGCATTCTATACTAGACCGCAGAACCATTTAAGCCAAGTGTGGGATTTGGGTCAGCATTCAACAAAGATATTCTTAGCCAACGGGTGAACAAATCTTTACGAAAGAGGTGTGGTTTCAATGCCCTTTTGAACGCTTGTGATGACTGCAAGTGACGAATGTCGTAGGTGTGCAATTTCATTGGGTGGATGCCGAGAAGGTGAGCATGGGCTGACGGCTGCTTTTGGTTTTGATGAGAGATTCTGAGAGAATGCGGTCGTCGGAAGAGAAGAGGAGCTGTCTGGCTGGAATGTAGACAGCGACAAGAGCAAAGAGGCAGCCCTGAAAAAAAAAGAGCAGAAGGTTGCGAGACTTTATGGGGAGCCAACACAGACTGTGGAGGAGAGATGCAGGACGATTCGTTCTGCGGGGCCTCAGGACAAGACAAGAAGCCGAGCTGTTAACCTTCTGTCACTTCTGGAGCAGGTAAAGAGGACAACCAGACACCAAGCACCGGAAATAATCCACTTTGGAGAGCACATAAACACACGCATAGGTGTATGTTGCCTGATCAGATAATAAATGCCGTTTTTCTATTAATTCTTTTTATTATTGTTTAGTTTTTAGTAATATCTTGAGATAAGAACTGCATGAGGTTTAGAAAGTCGAACACAAAGCAAAGCTCAGGGCTGCCAGTGATATTCTAAAGAAGCTGCACACTGGGAGCCCCACTATTACACGTCTGCTGTCAAACTTAAAGGGATTGCACTCCAGACTTTCCAGTCCAATATAAATCAAAATTAATCGCTAAATAAAAGTACACACAAACTAGGATGACATGAGCAAGTAGAGCTAAGCGAAAAACCATTAGAACAAACTGTCGTTTTTGTGCGCGCTCCACACGAGGACGACAAATGCATAGGTGGAAACTGTTATCACTGTATTACTTGGTTTTTTTAAAATAACTATCTCACCCCACACCGTGGCCTGAGCCCCTATCCACCTACAATCTCCCCACAAACAAAGAAACAGAGACTGCGTAATACAGTGAAAAGAAAAAACCCAGAATATTATTTACAGATAGTGAGTATTTTCAGAATAGGGTAATAATCTAGGCTCATAATAGGAAATGACTGCCGGTGTTTTCTTCTGGTTCAGCCACCAACATGCAATCCCTCCCATCACCTGCACAGTCCGCACGAAGTTACCGTCTGTACCGAAGGGCGCCACTCTCTGCTGCCCTAAACTTTGGTAACAGCAGACTCGCGTTGTCGACTTGTCCTTCGCGTCCTATGCTTCTGGATCGTAAGCGCTATCGCTGTCGCTGCACAGCCACTGCACCGCGCCACACTTCTATATCGACCTTCGATCTTCGACCTCTTAACTCGCTCCTCTGGAGTTCAGCTACGTACATGGCTGGATCTCTGCCTCTGCTTTAGAAGAGCGTCTTTATACTGTCCCTTGACTCCCTCCTTTACGTTCTGCGGTTCTTCCTCCCGCCCGATCCGCGTAGAGATTCTCCACACCAGAGAAGCACGTGCCAGGAGTCGCACACCAGTCTTGAAGGATCCCACACCCTTAAAGAGTTATTCGCACTTCGGCAACCGGTTTGCTCAAGACATGTGCAGCTGATACCGGACTTCGCACAAGTCCAGTAGAAGGGCGGCAGTTGGTTCTGCGACAAGGCTTAACGCCGTCAGACTTTAGCAGGCCATCCTCAGCAAACTTCACAGCAGGCACTACAGCAGCAGTTCCACCGCAACGACATCTCTCAGCTGATTTAGCAGAAGATGACTTTGCATTCTAAACCAGTCCTTTTATTCTAACCTTTTATACATGCATTGCTGCATCCACACACACGTGGTCATTGAGACAGCTACAAACATCAGCCAACCAGGACAAAGACAGCTGAAGCCACACCCACCTCGTTAATTACATAAACGCGTCACGCCCCGGCCCTACGCGGGCACCTGGAGTGGACATAGCTAATCCCCGCCCCCGGGCAGTTCACACCTTTTTGCTGCCACAAAGTCCTGATGGTCGACGCTACACTCTTTAACAGCTTTCTTCGATATATAATCTATCCCTGAATTAAAAATTAAAAACAACGGAACTGAAACAAGCTAGAACAAGACAAAGACAAAGACGATCTACATGTTTCGGGGCACTACCCCTTCAACATGACGACTCAAAAACGACAAAAAACAAAAACAAAAACGGAAAGACTTAGTTGCGGTTGATGTGTGGCGCGCAGGCTGGGTCGCAGGAAAAAGAACAAGGGACAGTGAGCAAGAGGGATCAAAGAGGGGTATCCCTGTCTGACTAACCCCACACCTGGCCAGCACATGACACCTGCTTGATGTCAAACTCCAGCTGTGCCCTAGAGCCGTCAGGTCCCAGTAACATCTCGCCTCGCCCTAGAGCCACGTGGGTCACTGGCGATGCTCGGCACATCCTGACTGGAGTGTGAACATGGTCTTTGTGGCACCTACCTGCTGCCCCCCTCCCCGGCCTGGTGATTACGTGTAGGGATAGATGGCGCTTAAACAAGGAGATTAAAGACCTAATTTATAAGCCAGAGGCTGTTGATGGATCGCACCTAGAGTCTATTGTGTAGTTTCCTTGACGCACCAAACCCCAACACGTGATACAAACAAAACCCAAATCTTGTGTTAGCTGAATGTATACTTTCTTTCAGGTATACGAGTATACAAATATATAAGTAATCTTACACAGCTTTTACAAAAACATAAGTATGAGTTCAAGTACAAAAGGACTCGAGGCAAAACCAGGACATAAAGAACAAATAGAGGATCTGCCAAGTTCCTTTCTTTCGGCCCTCTCTTTGCTACGTGTTTGGGTACGGTAAGCTCCCTTGGTCACACACTTCTACATACGGTTATGTTGAGCGCTGCCAGTACTCTTTGTTGGGGTAACCAGGACATAAACAGCATTTCGCAATACCCGACCCCTCTCAGTAAGCGCACACCAGTTTACCCCCCCCAAAAAAAAAAAAATGTGTAATAATTATAGTGACTGCTAAGAGGTCATATAATATGAAATGAAGGTCTATGTGTTAAAGTGCTTTACCAACGCAGATCTACTACACACTCCTGGGTCACAATCTTCAGCTGCTAATTGAAGACCCTAAGATTTGATACAGCAACAGTGAATACAGTCACATGCTGTAGCCACGAGATTGTTATCGACACTTCAGCATTTACTCAGCGCGCGCACATGCACGCATGCATAGTGACGATTCCAGACTACACTTGCACCGCTACATATTCAAACAGGGAAGCATCAGATTGTGTCGACAATCACCGGGATTAATTTTACAACGATGTTCCAGCCTGCTTAGCCTTGCAAGGGTTCTCTTCCTTGCCAACTCTTCAAAAAGTGAGGACAAGGATATTTTCGGTCTTTCTCGGCGTGTATTTCCCCCGAGGCTTATATTTCTACTGCTATTTAGTTATTATTTCACTGGATGGCTGTCAGGACTATACCAAATCCAACGCTAATAATTTGGCTTGAACACATGACACTTCACGCCTACAGGTAAAAGATATGATCAAGTACCTGTCTAGTGGGGGCGTGAAAATAGATACTTAAATCGCTGGACTTCCCTCGACCCCCATGACTGCAGATGTTTTGGCCTTTTTTAAAAAAGGAAAACCCCTAAAAATTTCAGCTTCGATCGAGATTCCAATTTGGAATAAAATGTTTACAGTCACTTGCAACAGGTTTTACTGTAACTGTCGAGTGTAGAAAGAGTTTACAATCCTCAGTCCTCTATCTCCAAACACTCTGTTCAAAACGACGCATAGTAACAAACTAACTCCGGAGGATTAACCGAAATAACTTCCCGGTTTTCGTTCTTATGAAGACTCAAATAGGATGCAGTCAGTATTTTTGAGTCTGTTAGTACACCGAAGATGGTGTTATTAGGGATATGCTACAAACCCTCTTCCCTCCCCACCCACCTAAAAACCTGCTTGTTTTAGGGACAGGGAGAAAAATTACAAAGAGAACGCATTTGCTGAAAAAAGACATCAGCGCACGCTGTTACAAGACACAAAGCTCTGTGTGGCTACATCACGCTGTAAGCCCCGTTATTGATGTTAATTAATAAAAAAATTCGTACGTTAAAATTATGGAGTATCTCACAATCTTGTAAGAAATGTATTGTTTTAGAAATGGAATGTCGACACATTTCTCAGGATACAGCTTAATTTGTGACACTACAAGGCATGTTATTATTTCTGAACCATCTGCAAGCAGGCTTTCTTCAAAAGCCCTCGATTACAAAAAATATTCTGTCAAAAATATTCAGTGTGTGTGTGTGTGTGTGCCCGTGTGTGTATCCGTGTGTGTGTGTGTGTGTGTGTGTGTGTGTGTCTGTCCATGTGTGTGTATGTGTGTCCGTGTGTGTATCAGTGTTTTGTGTTTGTGTGTGTGTTTGTCCATGTGTGTATGTATATCCGTGTGTGTGTGTCCTTGCCGGCAAGAGGAAATGGAAGGAAACTTAATCTAGCAGCCATACACCAGTAAAAAGGATATATTTCGTCTCCTCCTTATCAGAATTTCTGTTTGCCAATGCTGGGCTGGTTTGCACGAACACGTATATCGCCTTTCCACTCTTCCAAAATGTGCGCAAACCGTTAGTTATGCGGTCCATGCCTGAAAAGCCCTTGCCAACACCTCTACAAAACATAGCTGCAGTCCTGTAAGTTGTGGCCGATGCCCCTTGTGAAATGTCAGTCGAGTCCCTGCCACTCCTCGAGGGCTGAACCTACTAGCGAAGTATGTATTTTAGTATGTCCCTAGCGTGAGGTACCTTGAAGGCACAAGGCCCTTTAGTAGGTCAGATCGGTGTAATAAGAACAGCCCCGGTTTTGCATTGTACCAGTGGCTCATTTCCTCTTTGAGGTATATATTCTGGTGTGAGCGTACCAAGCCACATAACAAGGTAAACAGGATCTCTAATCGTAAGGCGTACAGGCCGGGACACGCTCAAATTTTAATAACAGTCTGTAATTATGCAACGTGCAGGATCTTTGATGGAGACAAGTTAGGTATATCACTCTATGCTTGTGGACATTCAGAATTAACAATTTTGTCCTAGTCCGTCTTATTAAACCAGTAGCCTAATATGCAGAAATTTTCTATGGTTAACAGAAAGTGAAAGTCATGCCTGCGAATTTAAAAAGGCGAAATGTTACTGCTCTTGTTTGGGATATAAATATATCAAACCAGTTACCAAACCGTGCTCTTTCCCTCAAAGTGAGTCAACAGGGCTATTAAGGCCAGCGTTTGTTCATGTTATTTTTTTCTGTTTGTTCCTTCAAACGTTGCAAAAGGGGCGAAAAGTTCGCGATGTAAACAGGATCCTGAGATTATTACATGACGTCAACAGCTGGATGGGGAAGGGCCGGATGGCGATGAGTGGAAGTGCACTCTACAGTAAGCACAATTTTATTAAGGAAAATTAGGCAACAAAATAAAGGACCTTTTCTCTTTCAGGGCAATTTATGTTGTGAATCGATGTGTTGTGGCTGAACCAATCACAATCAACCTAAAATGTATGCCAAAACTAAACTATGCTAAACAATTCAACTCAACTCATGTAGTTGATTTTATCTTTTTGAAACCAGAGTCGAGTGATTTCATCGGGACCCTCCTCTGAGCTGATGTCACAAAACCGCCATTGATAAGACATTGACCTACATGGTTCGCGCCACACAGTACCCTTAAAGGCCCCTTAGTACACATCGCAAAGTTGACACTTCTGCGAGCATTGTCGGCTTGCGCAACTTTCCCTAGCATGTCATTACGATTGACCGCAGATATGTTTTGTCGCCTGCTTAGCGATCTTTAAAAATCAGACATTCCTAACAGAGAAGCGCCCCTTTTCGTTCAACACATCGCTGTCATTCTCTTATTAGTCATAAGCCACCAGCTGAAATCCCTTCACGATCAACTTTCAATCGCCTTTTTTGTAATATAATCTAAATAGTAGCAAGAGGATTCAATATTAATCAATATTAATCAAATATGGCCGATCGAAGCAATTGTACAGGTCACGTTCTGCTGCTAGGCAACGCAATGCTGGCTTATGGGTACAGCTATAACGCCAATCTCTGCGTGTAAAATAGAAAAGTTAACGAAAAACACTGTTTTCTGTTCTTACTTTTTGCAAACAACAACCATTGCTACTCAATGCAGACAGGTAATTTTAGGGGGACAGTCCTTCCACCTCGCGGCGATGTCACACTATAGGGGTGATGGGATCCTATGTGTACTATAAGCAATACACTGAAAGAACCCCTCGGTGGGCTATAGGTTCCTCTTCCGAGGAGTGAGGTCGATGGTTCGGGCCCCGGCCGTGTCTGAAAAAAAATCCAGTAGCTCCCCTGCCAGACGCCTGGCACTGTTGGGAACAGGACTAGGACTGGTTGGCCCGGTGTCAGTATAATGTGACTGGGTGACTAAACCTGCGTTGCGACAGCAGCTCCACGTGTGGCAGAACGTAAACTTTATCTAAGCAACACCGTCCTGATATGCACATAGTTTGCCGCAACAAACACTCACCACCTTCACGCACGCTGCACGCTGCAGTAAGATGGCCAGTGCAAATAAGAAGTGTTTAGTGTTTGGGTGGGGGGATGGGGTGGCCGAATGGAGTCTGCACAATGTTTAACTCTAGGAAATAATCCTTGGACACTCCTGGCTTCGAGCAAGCAACCGTCCAATCGTACAGTTTTCTCCATAGGTACAAGCGTCCTCTTATTGGTGTACGTCTGAAGGGTTCTTGCAGCAAGTACACGCATTCCGATATATGGGTGTGCTGCAACCCATAGCGCGCATCCGGTATTGATTCGCCATGAAACCTGCTACGCGCGAGATATCGGGCCGCTGTGGGATGAGGCGACTGATATGTAAGTAGGGCATGGAAGTTCGAGTAAGCCATTTCGAAACAATAAGGGGGTGGCTTCGACCACAGCTGCCGAGGCCATCACACGCGACCTGAAAAGTGTAGCGCCGGGATGGGGCGACAGTCAGTTCTCTTTCTTTTCTTTTCTCCTTCTTGTCTCTCTTTCTTACTTCTCTCGCATCCCCTCGTTCTGTTCTTAGTCTCTCTCTCACTGCCTTAAATTATTCTCTCCACTTCGTTAGCTATTCTGTGATGTAAATCGATTGGATCGAACAAGACTGGTTTTGGTTAATGTAATAAAACATAACATGAAAACCTCCTCTGTCCCCTCCCCCCAACAACAAATCCAGAATCGGAATATAACCGCGCATTTGGCCATATTTTCTTGGGAATGCATACAGGTGTCAAGAAATCGAAAGATGAGCTCAAAGCGCCTGTATGAGAATATCAGATTGGAGCGAGCATCTAAGGAGCTGATATGTGCTTTGTGTGAAACTAAGAGAAAGTAGATGATACAATAGAAGGTGGTCAAAGACAAAGACGGAAAAACTTTCGGTGCTAGCAGCTCAGAGCCTGCAAGGGGGCGATCACTTGCGCTTTCCTGCGCTTGCCTGGGAACGTGTTTTTCGCCTCTATAAATAGAAACGCAAGTGCTAGCATACTTGGCGCGCCTGCTGCTTAGACACAGAACGCACACTCAGGTAAAATCGATCCTCCCGTAGCTTGCCACACCACGTCGACCGCGCGTGACCTAAAACCAGAGATAAGGAGTAGTACTCCTTATCTCTGCCTAAAACTAAACGTCACCTGGCGTCTAGAGTGGCGGTCACCGGCGCGTGACCTGCGAACCAATGAGAACGCGCGCACAGTCATAACCGTGCAAGTGACGCACTCTGTCACCAAGGTGGTCCCGTGGCCAAGAGCGTGCGCGCGAGTGCCGTTTCGTAACGCCTTGCAAACTGTGCCATGAGTGCACAACGGGTATGTGAGCATCAACCCGGTTAAGGAAGTCCCAAACCCTGACTAGAACTTGTTGCTGAATAGTGCTAATATCCGTACGCTGTGCAAATCAAAGGGGCTGCTGGGAAGGACAAAAGAGGTCCTTATAATAGTTGGGGACACATTCGGCGGACGTATTTTCAAAGAACGGGACGTTGGACAAGCAACTTACTCTATCTTCTTTGTTTGGACACAGGTGCTCAAACCGGAGTCAAGATTTGGGACGCTGTTGCAGCGGGTTATGTGGTATTTCTGACAAATGTCGCGTTCGGTCTGTTTGCTTTAGCCGCAGGGATGGAATCGCTTGAATAGATCGATAATTCTGCCAGATCATCGACTGCTGCCTGTGTACCTGGTTCTGTCAGTCTGAGCCAACGCCTTTATCAGGGGTTTCGTCTTCAGGTGAGTTGAAAGCAAGCTTGTTTTATCTGACGTTTAGCAAAATGGAGTAGCTTGCATTTGCATGTGTCGTGTGAGTATTCCCCATTCCTCGAAGGACATGTCTAAAACCCACTTCCTTTCCTTCAAAATTTCAACGAAATCCCTACACTTTGTTCTTCTCTATAGTGAAAGAAAGTATTTACTGTATAGGAACAATCTCAGAAGAAACCCTATATAGGTCTGACATCCAAATATCTCATTTAATGACCAATTCATTACTAATTCTCAGTAATTTATGTTCATTAACACCTCTAACTTTATCCTCAAATTCATCACTTTTCATTGACCTACCAGCAATGCATCGCCAGTGCCTGACAAAAATCAGTTTGTGATAGAGGTAAGCCACCTGAGGAAATGTAGCTTGATCGCACAAGATGTGCCAAAAACGAGATGGAGAGGGCTGTAGATTTTCGTTTCTCAATTGGGATGATCGTTGAAACATACACTTGAATAAGACTTCGTTTTCTTCAACAAAGCGCGCGTGTGCCCGGTAAGACTAATAACTGATCGACAGTTAGAACTAATTCATTAGAAAACACGACCACACACGTCTGAGCGATGCTTACGACCGTCGAAAAAATCTTTCTAAATAGTTCTTTTAAAAAAAATAGACAGGGCACTCCCGGTGCATTGCTGACAGAAAACCCAATCACGCCGAATTAGCAGACACACCTTGCACCAGAAATCAAGGACATAGTTAATCGGTTCAAAATATGCAACACTCCAGACGTGTAATAAAAGCAATTTAAGAAAGAAATACTTATGCCTTAGGGCTGTTTTGTGCCGTTGGAATTAACAAGTTGATTTCGGGAAGGTTAGAGACGACGATATTTTCGACCTGAAGAAGCCAAAAGCTAGAGCATGTCCCGACAGACAATATCTTTGTGCATGTTTATGGCTGGTGCAATTTTGCGATTCTCAGTGTAGGCTGCCGCAAGTACCTCCCTCTGAAAGGACTCAGGAAAATGTTTTGTTCCATTTAAAAGACGTCCGGTTGAAACACGTGTCAGTGGATCACTGACCCAGAATAATAGGTGACGCGAACGGGTGTTATACAACGTGACTATTTTGGTCTCTACACAGTGCAGCGCGTTTTCTGGAGCGGAAAGGGTCCGCAATGCTCCGTTTAGTATTAAAAACCCGGTAACTTTATCTGCATTTACATTGCCTTCAGCGGTCAAAGGTACATGTCCACGAATTATAAAGTATGACAGTACTCATGCATCGGTGCTTATATGTACTTCGCACAGAGATACGATAAGGACCACACGGTTAGGTAAGTGAGTTCAGGATCAAGGAAACGTGACAAGGAAAAAGACACAAATCGAACACACCCAAAGCACACATGGCCAGACACATATACTCAAAAACACGCACATCAGTAGATAGGACCATTCGCTGAACAGCGATACAGAGCGGTAAGTAAAATAAAGGAAAGAAAGGACAGGCAGCAGTTTAAATGGAATAAGGAGAACAAGGTTGTTTCGTTTTGTGTCCGGTAAGACAGGTTGTTTCGTTTTGTGTCCGGTGAGACAGGTTGTTACGTTTTGTGTCCGGTGAGACAGGTTGTTACGTTTTGTGTCCGGTGAGACAGGTTGTTACGTTTTGTGTCCGGT
>SMGT01000762.1:8568-23397 GCA_004794575.1 Lanistes nyassanus | reverse complement strand
GCTAGCACGTGGTCGCTTCACTGGGTCTCTTCCTAGGTGCACATCCCTCTCTGTATGTGACCCTCTGTTCTCCCCTCTCTCCTCCCTCTCTGTGTATCCTTGTGTGTATCCTCCTTATGTAGTAAGCGTTCTCACGCACCACCCTCAAGTAAACCGGTTCTAGCCAGACTAGCGAGAGCAGGGCGACTTCCATAACCAATGGCGTAGCATTACCCCTACCTAAGTGATCAGAAAGGGCGGAGCGATTAACCTGGTGATGACGTATCTCTCCCCTGCTAGCTTACAAAGGGAGGAGCTAAAAGGCTTACCTAGGAGTGACAGGTAATAGCCTAGGGTGACATGTGACACGCTTATAATGTACAGTACTACATGGAGATGGTGCAGCGTCTACAGGAGTTAGGCTAAGTTCATCTAGGGTTAAGGGCCTTATTCCGTAGTACGCATAGCCAGGTGATTGTTAGTAAGTACGCAGTTTCTCTGCAATGACAGAATTAAGGGAACAGATAGCTTCTGCATAAAGGATCCGTGCAGATGACGTCATTAAGAGTTAACTTTATCCTGTAATCCAAAAATCAGGAAAAGTAACTCTAATGTTTCTAATTTGCACGGACCTCTTACTGGTATCCAAAAATCAGGGGAAGCAATCCTACTTGAGTTTCGAACCTGCAAGGATCCCAAAGCTGTTTCAAAGATATGGAGAAAACTACGATGAATACACCGTCATGAGACTTATTTTCATTCAGTATAGCCTTGTGTATTTGCCAATGGACTGTCATTCACTGTTGAACTCGCTAATAATTCCTTCATCCTTTTCTCGAATGTTTGTTGTAATAGTTGAATGTTTTAATGTCGGCAAGTAATGCCTCCGTTTTTGTGCCCCTTTGAAATTGTAACTTGACGTTTTGACTTTTCCGACTTTTCTCGTGGCAGGTGGTTGTTCTGGACGAACCTTCCTCAGGCATGGATCCTGCAGCCAGACGACAGACCTGGGAGCTGTTGCAGCGCCACCGTCAGGGAAGAACAATGCTGCTGACCACTCACTACATGGACGAAGCAGACGTGCTAGGGGACAGAATCGCTATTATGAGCCAAGGCACGGTCAAGTGTTGTGGGACGTCACTCTTCCTCAAGAAGCTCTTCGGTAAGAGCGACAGTTACTTCCCCATATTCGTGAGATCCGTGAACGCTATAAACCATCCAATCAACGAGCAATCAATAAATAAAATAGTCATCTCTTTTCCAACAAATCCGCTTGCTAGAATATGTGGTAATCTCTTATTCACCGTATATCTGGAAAAGAAAAAATCAAAGAAGGAAGGAAGGAAAGACAAAAACAGTAAATAAATAATCTTCCTCTCTTTTCGATGAGATGTTTAATATATTCTACAGCGATTTTAAATAGGTAATAACCAATTGACCGGTCAGCTAGTTAATCAATAAGCCTATTTCTTGGCTAATCAATCAATAAGCCTATTCCTTGGCTAATCAATCAATAAGCCTATTCCCTTGGCCATTCAGTCAATAAGCCTATTCCTTGGCTAAACAATCAGTCAATGATTTATGGTCGTACGATGGTATATTTATTTTTAAAAATATAACTAACGTATTTAAATACACCAAATTTCAAAAATAGGCACCAAGTGGTTGAACCAACCATTAGACCAACCTAGCTTTATACAAATAAATGTTTTTAAAATTCATGCACACCAACATCCGACCATTAATCCAACCAATGAAAAAAAGAAACTTTAGCAAAGAATAAAACAACAACAACAACAACAAAAACAAAAACAGCCCAGCAAGCCTCACAGAAAACCTGAAGGTAACGGGAGATTTAGGAAGATTTACAATTGCCCTCAGGTGCGGGCTACCACCTGGTTGTCGTCAAGCAGCAGCAGTGCGACATCCCGAAGCTGACAGAGACGGTGCAAGGTCGCATCCCGTCGGCTGCCCTGGAGCGCGTGGTCAACGCCGAGATCTCCTACCTGTTGCCTGACGAGCACTCGGCCAAGTTCCCGGAACTCTTCCGCTACCTGGACGATCACAAGTCGGAGCTGGGGATCCTGAGTTACGGCACTTCTGCTACCACCATGGAGGAGGTTTTCCTAAGGTCGGTTTTTCTGTACATTTCCTCCGTTCTATTCTGGTGATCAGGAACCGTTCGTTCGTTCATATGTCGGGTAATTCGTCTGTTCCTTTACTGGCGAGTCCATTCGTTTTTTCGTTCATTTAATCTCGTTCTTTGATTCATTGGTTTGTTCATTTGTTCGTTTATTCCATTTATTTTCCCTTTTTTGGTTCTTTTGCTTTACTGTTCCTTTCTTCTTACCTTCTTTCTTTCTTTTTTACACGTTCCTTAAAATCCAATAAAACCTAAAACTAAAACCAGTTCTAGTACACTATGTAGTACAATATATAGTTTTTCCCACACTGAATGATTCATTCCTTTTTTTTAAAGGAAAACTATGTTTTTAAAGGTCTGGCCTCTTCCTTTCTATCGAGTTACGAGAAAGGATTTTTTTGTTGTTTGAAGATTTGACCTTTAAATGAGTCTGACCGTTGCAGGGTCGGCGAAACTGCGGACGAAGATGATCAGATTAACGGCAACGAAAAAGAGGTTTACACAAACCCGTCGTTCACCAATGACGATCAAACCGTGGTGTCCATCAAACCGTCCAACGGTGAGACGAAAAAGAACCCCGACGGAAACCTCGAAGGCAAGTTCAAAGTTCAAAGTTCAAAGTACAGCATTTGTAGCTTAGGGATGGGTTGCAGGTGTGTTTGCGTTGTGAGAACCTTTGAGTTCTTCTCTAATTGTAAGCAGACGCTTCACTGTTGCCGGAAATCATAATTTCGGGGGTAGCCACGAGACCGGTTAAGTCTTAAAAAGCACCAAAGAGCAGAATGTTGCTTTCCAAAATTTAAGTTTCTTAATTAAATTTCTAATTCAGCGATATGCTGGCCAGTGCGTCCTTCATCCTAAAAGTCCGCAGCAAAAGGACGAAAGCTTTGTGGATGGCTGGTCTGGTTCGCCCATAGATTGTTCCTATCTTTAACAATAAATTACTTATGAACAATACTCAGTCACGATCACTTAAAAAATATTAGTTTGATTTTGTAGTACTTGGGTTGTAGCTCTAACAACAAACTTTAATTCCAAGGGTATCTGACTCGCCATGTTATCACAGTAATGTGAACGTAATTTGATTCATTATTACAACTGCGAGAACAGGGTGGGTTTACGAGAAGACGAAACAGCCGTATATTTCTCGGGAATGCCGAATGTAGGCACAAGCCCTTTTTTAAGTCTTGGCGAAACTGATGTTGTGTTCTTCAACGCCTGTGCAGCCCTGACCAGTTACTATCCGAAGCTTAAGGGCTGCCGACTGCAGTGGTCTCGATTTAAGGGTATGTTTGTCAAGAAGGCGTTGCTGAGCTGGCGTCACCGCGTCATCTCCGTCGTCCAACTGCTGCTTCCAGTCATCTTCACGGTCGTCGCTCTTCTCATCGACACAAGCAGCAGGTATATCGCTGCCCACCACTGTGAACTTCATGGTGACTGTGTGGTACTGGGTTGGGTTGCATGAATGTTTCTTATCCGCCTTTAAAGTCGTAAGCCCCTATCGCTTTGTGTAATTTACGTATGGACAGAACATAAGAACTCTCACGCAACTTGACGTTGGTCTTTGAAGCGGAGGTGAAACTAAAAGGATTAGTATTTGAGCGATGTGAAGCAGGTTATAACAGCGTCATGGGCCATCAGAGGCCTTTGGCTGGAAGCCAAAAAATGGATTGCAGGTGGCATCTGAACTTTGACAAGAAGAGCGAAAAGCAAAAGTTTCTTTAAATAAAAGCAGCTGAGATTTTCTTTAGGTCTTCCAACCAACTGCAGTAGATTGGTTATTCGTGGTGTTAAAAATTAAACAAAATTAGCCAATGAGTATAAAAAAAGTGCGTTGGTGGATGTAATGCGAAAAAAGGTGGATGGATGATTCAAATGTCTTAGTGCGTGTGCGCGTGCGCGTGCGAGTCTAAGTGGTTTTGAAAATAAGTAGCTGAAAAAACGAACCTGTAGCTGGAAGCTACGAAGACGGCAGGCAGTGTACCGGTGACGCAGGACCGCATGACCCCTCGCTCCGCCTTCACGTCTCTAGGCGCGTGCCACAGCCCAGTGGGTGACGCTGTGCTATCGTTTTCTCGTTGTCAGGTTCACCGAACAGGAGTTAGCCTTTGACCTAGCGAAGTTCGGCTCCTCGACCCGCATCCCGTACAGCAACGGCTCCATCTCCACCGTCAGGACTGAGCACGCGGCCACGAGTTATGCGGATCAGTTCTCTGGCCCTAAGAAGATAAAGGTGGACATCGTCGGTGGCCACTACAACAACTTTAGCGAGTACATCGCCGCCCAGGCCAACGAACTCACTCTGGCCATCTACAAGAAAGAGGTGAGAGAAAGACGGAAAAAGCCTGGCACACGTCCTTCTTTCGCGCGTTCCTGCATTTCTGACGTCTTCCTCCCTTCTGTCGCTTGCATGTAGTTTTGCTTCTTTCTTTCTTTCCTTCTCTTTTATTCCCTGCCTTCCTTCTTTCCTTCCTTCCTTCTTTCTTTTTCCTTCTTTATTTCTAATTCTTTTCTTCGTTCTTGTGTTTCTTGGTTCTTTTTGTCCGTTGTCTTTCCCTTTTGTTTTCTTTTCCCTTTCTTTATTCGTTCTTCCGTTCATTCATTGCCTGTCAGTTTTCGCTTTTTTTCGTTCCTTCCCTCCTTTTCTTTTTTCTTCGTTTCTTTCCTTTCACTCTCTCCCCGCCTTCCGTCAGAGCCTTCAATCAACCAAATACTCACCAGATGATCGTGGGAGCGCTGTTCGACCCCCCCGACAACGCCTCCAATGACCTTCGGGCTACGGCGTTCTTCAACAACCAGCCCTACCACGCCCTTCCCATCTCAGTCTCGCTGCTGCTCAACGGGCTGGCCAAGAGCCTGTACAACGCCACCTACTCCATAGCCACCTCCATGCTGCCCCTGCCCAAAGACCCCAACACGCAGGCTGCAGACCAGAGCGACGCCAGCGCGCTGCAGGGATTCCTGGTGGGCTTCTGCATCTCCTTCGGCATGGCATTTCTCACGTCAAGCTTCGTCTTCTTCCTCGTCAAAGAACGAGAGGTGAGAAGAGAGCTTTTTTGGACGAAGTTTGTTTTCTTTTTGTCCCAGAAGTATTTCGGTCCCTTGAGGCAGCTGTCAGCGATAATTGTGCGTTTTTCCCCACCAGCTTTTGCGTCGTCATAATTAGATGTCAGTCATGATAAATGTAGACAGCATATACGACCATCTTACAAACTGCACATACCTATACACGTGTGTACATTCGTCCATCCAGCCGCGGCCACTTTTCGACACAAGGTTTCTTTTAAATACTAAACCGCGATAATGTTAGATACACATTTGCAGTTGCATGCAGTGGCAGTGGTCTCTTCACAGGTGGGCTCTAGACCCGATTATTTCAAGTTCTTGATGACAGGTGGGCTCTAGACCCGAGTATTTCAAGTTCTTAATGACAGGTGGGTTCTAAACATGCGTGTTGAGATCTCTTAATGACAGCCAGGTAAGCTGTAGACATGCGTGTTTTGGTCTTTTGATGACAGGTGGGCTGCAAACATGCGTATTTCGATCTATCGATGACAGGTGGGTTCTAAACATATGCGTGTTTTAATCTCTTGATGACAGCTGGGCTCAAGACACGACTGTTTCGATCTGTTGATGGCAAATGGGGTCTAAACATGGGCTTTTCAAACTCTCGATGACAGGTGGGCTCCAAACACCTGCAAGTCGTCAGCGGCGTCAGTCCGACGATGTTCTGGTCGGCCACCCTGGCGTGGGACTTCCTGAACTACCTGTTCGTCTGCTTTGCCATGCTCATCGTCTTCGCGGCCTTCCAGACTTCAGCCTACGTCGGCGACAACCGTCTGGGGCTGGTGTTCCTGGTGCTGGTGGTGTACGGCCTGACCATCTTGCCCTTCGTCTACCTGGTCAACTTTTTCTTCAAGTCGCCCGCTACCGCCATGGTCATGTTGATCATTTTCAACATCTTCACAGGTAGGGCTGTCGTGGGCTTCATGGGGTTTAATATCTGCACAAGGACGGTAGTTGTTCTCGTGCGTTTAATAAGTCTTTAACACTGCGCGTCTTCAGAGGTTGGATGACATTATCAATATTCTACTATTTTTTTTATCCATTCACACCTCTTTCCGTCCGTCGTTCGTCTGTCCGTCCGTCCTTTGTCTGTCTGTCTGTCTGTCTGTCTGTCTGTGTTAAATTTAAAACAAGGGAACTGGACCAAGCTAGAAAAGGACAAAGACGAAGACAATCTACATGTTTCGATGTACTACCCCTTCATCAGAACGACACAAAAACGACGAAAAAACGAAAAATAAAAATAAAAAGACTTAGCTGCAGTAGATGTGGCGCGTGGGCTGCATAGCAGGAGAATGACCAAGGGACAGTAAGACGGGTCAAAGAGGGGCAGCCAATCGCAAGGTGGCTAGGAAAGGGTCTGTCTGTGTATGTACTAAGGTGCGTGGCTCTGTCGACATGTATGGCTGTTGTTGTGTCCCCAGGCCTCGTGACAACAATCGCTGTGTTCGTGCTGAGCCTGACGACTCTGAACACAAAGTCGCAAGCGAACGGGCTGGATTGGTTGTTCCTCGTCCTCTTCCCAAACTACTGCTTGACCAAATCGTTCATGGATATCTACAACAACTACCTGACGCTTGGCAGCTGCCAGAAGCTCATGTACAAGACCGTCTGCTTGGTCAGAGCGGGTCCCTGCTGCAAGAGCTACGGTAGGCATGACGGCTGTCTTCCTTGTGTCTGTGGGTTTGTTTTCGGTTTGTATCGCTCTACTGTCCTATTTTCCTTGCTGCTTTCCATTCATTTTCAAAGGAGTTTCAGCTACACTGTAATAACACATTTTGTGGGTCCCAATAAAAGACTTCAGTCTGTCGGGCACTCAGGCCATCACCACCACCATCACACCGCCGACCACCACCACCAAACAACAACAACAACAACAACAACAACAACAACAACAACAACAACTGCGAAGTAGAGTTGTATTCGTTGCTTAGGTACAGTTCTTTTTGAAATGTAGATCATGTGGTATGACGATCGCTGGCCACTCTAATAACCTAGATTTTAGTTTGTCCGCGTCATTTACCTATCGATTGATCAACAGTGTATGATTAAACCAATACCCCCATGTGGCCACCAGTGGTGTAGAGGTTAAGGTGTCCGCTTCCCAGGTGGGAGGTCAGTAGTTCGCGCCCCAGCCGAGTCGGGATGTGACTCAAAAATTGGCAATCGTAACTGCCCTGCCAGACGCCTGGCACTATAGAGAACAGTAGTAGGACTGGTTGGCCCGGTGTCAGTATATTGTGACTGGGTGGGACTCAAGCCTGTGTGTTGGGACTGAAGACGTGTGGCAGGACTTTGATTTGTCTGATGTACAGCTCATTTGCGCCAATACAAACAAAAACACTACAACTTACACAGCCCCGGACACCCAACATCGATGCTTCCTGATCTACAGTTTTCGTTCTCACACACAAGCACACACAAGCACAGTACGCACAGTACACACTTCTCTTTCGCTCTCTCTCTCTCTCTGTCTGTCTTTCTGTCTCGCTCTCTTGCTCCCTCTCTCTCGCGCGCGAGCTAGCAGTTGCTGTGGCTTGTAGTATGCGGCATGCAAGTGGGTGAAAATGAATTGTCTTCCATTCCATCTGTTCCCTCTCTGCGAAAGCACGCACTCACAACACACGTATTGCGCCTATTGTAATAGCGTATATAATTCTGATATACTGATTTTTTTTAATAAATTAAGGTTGATAAAAGCGAATCCACACAAAATGTCAACAGCAGCTGCACATATCAGTGAACATGGGCAGCGACAGGTCCGTGTTGCCGATGACTGCTGGTGGAGTCAATGCTTTGGCTGTACACTGCTCGCGTTTCTGTTAACGTTGACCATGAAGATCTCGTGACAGCCAATCAGCGAGCGCCCAGAAAAGGTGCTCAGATGCGTGCAGAAATGGTTGCGATGCGAGTAGAAGATGCGGAAGCCGAGGTCGTAGAGCCCGCGAAAGATTTCCAGACCCTTGACCATGTATGCGTACTTCCCCTTGGCGTTCCCGAGAAACGCCGCGTGGATCTCGAAGAGAAGCTGCCGCACGTTCTTGAGGACCCCGGAGCTAATGATGGCCGGAAGTGCCTGGAACTCGTACATCTCGATGTCGATCTTCAGTATGTCCACCTGGAGGGCGAGAGATCACAGAGCTAAATGATCGCAGAGCAAGAGACCACAGAGATTAAGGACTGCAGAGAGAGAGAGAGACATCACAGAGCCAAAGGATTGCAGAGCAAGAGACCATGAGATAAAGGATTGCAGAGAGAGAGAGATAGATCACAGAGCTAAGGAATTGAAGAGCGAGAGATCACAGAGATAAAGGTTTGCAGATATATATATATATCACAGAGCTAAATGATCGCAGATCGAGACACCACAGAGCAAGAGGACCACAGGCCAACTTTCACAAAGTTGCATACTTCTTATAATCCCAATGAACAGACTAAACCGCGGTGAAGACATTGGTTACTCACTGCTTACAAAAAGTAGGAGGCCATAATAGCTGCCGGGGAGGGAGAGGATTAGGATCTAGTGTTCTGTTTTTTTTAAGGGGGTAGGGCTTCTGTTTGACGTGTAAATTAAAGCGTGCGTCTTCGCGCTAAACAGAATGCTTACATTTCGTTTTCAACTCGGCAAAATGGCTGCGGCATGACAGTAGGCGCACGCGGAGCCCACGATCTTACACCAACTCGCTACGAAAAGTAAAGTCGCTAACAGGACAGTTCTTCCTACGAATCTTCCAAGGCATGTAACAACGTAACAACGATGTAGCAATGATAGCCTAATGTGGGGTTTGCCCAACTCGACTAAATGGATGAAAGTAGTAGATAAGAGTTAAACAGCGTGTATTGGAGGATTATTATCGTCTGGATGAAGAATTTCTCACCAAAGTAATCTCCTGTCTGACATTTTAGTACAATCAAACGTCTGCACTGCATGTTCAATTAACTTAAAAAGAATTAAATTGTTTTGTTGCAAGTGAATGGACTAGTTTATTATGACTGCAATTATGAATGTTCGACAACTTCAGATTGATTCGGACGATCTGAATCTTGCAAGAACCTCATGGCTTTGTATCCTAAGTTCCAGAGAGAGAAGATTTTCTAAACAACCCACGTTTTTTTTTAAAAAAATGGAACATGAAGTCCGCTTTTTCTTACCTCGGTGTGGTTGAGTTTGGCCATGATGGTGGGCATAGTGTGCATCTGCCAGGAGAGTCTGGTCACGTGATCACTGTCGTCGAGGCCAATACGATGGAAGAACACAAGATCGGAGCGCCTGTGGCTTTCTGCAGTCATGCTGAAAAGTGCATGGGTACATTCAGACTTTGTGTAGTCATGCTAAAAAGTACATGGGTACATTCAGACTGTATGCAGTCATACTGAAAAGTACATGGCTACATTCCGCCTTCATGTAGTCATGCTGTAAAGTACATGAGTACATTCAGACTTTCTGTAGTCATACTGGAAATACATGGGCACATTCAGACTTTCTGTAGTCATACTGGAAATACATGGGCACATTCAGACTTTCTGTAGTCATACTGGAAATACATGGGTACATTCAGACTTTCTGTAGTCATGCTGTAAAGTACATGAGTACATTCAGACTTTCTGTAGTCATACTGGAAATACATGGGCACATTCAGACTTTCTGTAGTCATACTGGAAATACATGGGCACATTCAGACTTTCTGTAGTCATACTGGAAATTCATGGGTACATTCAGACTTTCTGTAGTCATACTGGAAATACATGGGTACATTCAGACTTTCTGTAGTCATACTGGAAATACATGGGTACATTCAGACTTTCTGTAGTCATACTGGAAATACATGGGCACAGTCAGACTCGTAAACAAACACGCCGAACAGAGTGCAGCCAAAAGTCGAAAACAAGGCAGTACCCCGAGAAAATGCTTATTAGTCTATTACTCATGTATACACTGAAAGAACAACCAGACTGATAGCTTCAGTAAGATGGCCAGTGCGAAGAGGCAGTTATGTTCAGAGAAAGGCCAGATGGACTCTGTACAATGTTTAACTCCAGGAAATAATCCTTGGCCACTCCTGGATTCGAACGAGCAACAGGTGTAGTCTGGGTTATTTATTTTTTTTTATTTAGGACTATCCTCACTCCAAAATTAAGCTTAAACCAGGGAAGTTCGCCAATTTTTGGACCGATGAGGCAAACGATTCTCACGAAGTGAGTTTGTCCCTCGAAAGCTCGCCCGATTAAGAACTCCCAGTAAACAGCAGTCAAGGACAACTGCCTCCCGACAACTCTTTAATTTTATTTATTTATTTATTTATTTTTGCTTTCGGAAACCACTTTCTTCTCTGTGATTAACTCACCTAGGGTCAAAAGAGTGCACAGTGCATCTATAACGGTAGCTCAATTCGTCATCAAATGAAAAATCGTTGTTGATCCTAGAGAACGAAAAGGAATTAGACATTTGAAGGTGGCAGTACAAAAACTGTACAACCGTCACTATCCATCTGTCCAATCATCCAGCCATTCATCAACCAAGTCACCACTAGTCAATATTCAGTCGATCACCTTCAATCATTCATTCAAGCCCACAACATCCATCCGTCCATCTGTCCGTCTGTCAATCCATCATCATTCAACATCATTTCTGCATGATCTTCTGATGTTTTATCAGTGGCTGATAATTCATAGAACATTCTCCCTCTCTCTCTCTCTATCTATCTAAACTGGTAACACTTTGAGAACCTGTTCTGAGTCTTTCTCTTGGGGTCACTCGGGTCAATCAGCACTCTGACATTGCTTCAGAACCTCAAGTCTTGTGCACGACAATGCGTTTCCATAAGTTTCTTCTGGGTGGGTACTCACCCAAATGAGTAAACGACGCAGGGTGGACGGGGTCTGTACTGGGGGTCATCGCAGATGTCCCACCCCCCGTCGTCTGCTTTGCCTAGACGCACCTTGTTGACGCACACTATCTCCACGTTCTCGGCCCGTCTGCAACAGACCGTGAACAGTGAACTCTTCCTGATGAGGGCCGATCCCCATATTGTCACAATCTTCGGGAAGGGTGGGGGACTAAAGCGGGGTGTCCTGCTGCTCACATGTACGCGAGATGCACGTGTGATTCGCTTGGCGTGAGTGCACACTTGCGCCCAACGACTAGTGGACTGGCTAACTCTTAAACAGGTCGATGGGTGTATGGGAAACAGAGTTGTATGAATATATGCCTCGTCTGAAAATGTTTGGACTTTTTTCGTATACAGCCATGCCTGCATACACCGACTTATTTTCTCCCTGTTTCCGAAAAGTACGGTACTGCTGTTTTATTTTTTTTTGTCTAGTCTGTCATCCAAACGTCCTTTATCGTTTTGCACTCCCTGCATCCGGCTGTGCTGAATGAAAAATGCAGTGCACCCTGCAGTGTGTGTGTGTGTGAAAGCTGTTGATGTCACTTGCAGCCATTTCATTATACAGGCTCCAAATCCGTTTTGCTTGAACACGACCACCAGTGTCTTTTCGGGGACTTGACAGCACCCACCCAATACGTAATAGCCCTGTTCTGTATCTATTTGTCTCTCTCTCCCTGTCTCCAGCTGTTTCCTTATGCTCGTTTTCTCTCTCCCTCCCTCTCTCTTTGGCACGCGCACTTGGGCGAACGCACGCACGCACGCACACACGCTCCCACTTCACAATTCTGATTAACACACTTATCCTTCCAACCACTCACCCTACGGGTGTCATAAGCAATCACGGAGGTGAACACGTTGTCGTGGTATTACTCTCTGTCGTGTCTAGGGGTATGGCGCTTATGTGTTCCCTAGCCTGCTCGTTAACTAGTGTTACAACATAAAAATGTGTCAAGAATGGGGAAACTAACTCTGTGATCGCTGTCTAATTTCGTCAATTTCCAATCGGCTCAAGCCCCCACCCCCTTGCTTGTCACGCGCACAACTTAATCAAAAGTTTGTTCAGCTAGCTTTGAGTTACGGTCGTGTCTTACTTTCCTACACTGTACGTAAACTCACTTTCACGATGTTGGATAGGAATACCGCAGACGCCACATCTCTCAGCTCCACGATCTCAGCAACGGTCCGAAATGCACGAGTTCTTTTCCACCGGACAAGAGTCACCCCTGTTGCAGAAGTCTGCTGGTTCTCTTGCGTCCACGTCGCGGATAATGGTCGTAATCTCCTGTAGTAGCCACACCAGAACTCTTCGGCATACGGCTTCCGGTCCCCGGCATTCGGCGATCGTTCGTTAGCAGTCGGGTGCCTATATAGCCCTGAAGTCCGACTTGCAAGAGAGTCGCGAATGTTGCTTTTTACCAGTTCGGGGTGGTGGACTGTAGCCCGGAGGGTTGTTCGCCCCCACCTCGCAGCCGACCCCCTCTCAGGGTGACGGGTCAACCGGGGGACCGGGTGCGGGTTCCCCTCGCTCTCACCCGGCTACCTTCCCCGCTCCACCGCGCGGTCTCTCCTGGCTGTTTCAGCGAGCCAATCGGGTCGACCGTAACAATTTGCTCTACCTCCTGATTGGGTAGGCAACAAGACGCCAGAAAAAATCATAACACACGTGTTTCACAGAAATATTTGTCAAGACCGGCGACAAAGAACGGATCCGTGTTATTTTCGTTTTATCGGCGTTTCCGAAGGAAATCTAGATCATCAATTGCTTCCCCTTGAACAGGTTCCGCACGGCCTTTCTGTTGCTTTTAAATGGTCTAATAACGTGAAGTGACAGTTTTACACAAATGCTAATTTTCGTGTATACATGCGTTCGTGCCCATGTGTATATGTTGGCGTGTGTCGCATGTGTAAACCTGTTACGGGCGGGTGAGTCTATTTTGTCACAATCGGTATGGTCAGAACCACCCGATCCTCCAGTAGGTCAGCTGACATGGATTTCGGGACCTGTGTGGTTAAATCGCCTTGCGTTTTAAATACGCCCATGTTTACTCATTACGATGCAAGCCTGGATCGACTCACCCGGAGGCGTAATCGAAAAAAACAACGAGAACACGGATATAATTTGCCTCTCAACAAGGAACACAAAACAAACGTCTACGTCCGCAAAAAAGTAGACAGGCCTGCTGTTACGTCATACCACCCAGGCTCACACTCTCCGACAACCGAGGCCGACGAAAAAGTTCTAAGAGCTTTTTATTCACTACCTAATGCTGCTTGGCTGGCCGAGAGACTAAACATAACTGAGTGGCAACACGTCTAGCGTCTTGTTACTGCGACCTCTGCTCGTTGTGTTTTTTAACCGCCTCATGACAGTCCCTAGCTCCCACAAGGCGTCAAGGGTTTTCCTCCTATCCTCGCTCGCAGCCTTGCCTGGTTCTAAGGCATTCTCTCTGCGGTTTCCTAAGTCTATCTGTAAAGGCTTGGGTGTCTCCTCTCTCCCTCTAAAGCCTGTGTGTGTCCAAGTCGCTGGCGCGGCCTGGTTAAATGCCGGCCATCGTGCCCAGGCATTCTGATTTATGGCGTCAGGTATTCTGATTTATGGCGTCAGGTATTCTGATTTATGGTGCCAGGTGCTGGTCTGGCCGCTGCCTGCTGAACCCTGACTGGACAGACCTACGACGCCCCCTGGGGTTACTCGAGCTGTGCAGATAGCCCGACAGCTATTAATCTCAGGCGGCTGATGGCCCCCCAATAACTAAAGGAGCTCGCCGTAAAACTAATGTCCAGTGCAGGGACAGGCCGCCGTATCACCTTTCGGATGCATCACCTTTCGGACGCACCAGCCAGCACCTGGGTGGTCTTGGAAGGCTAGCCTTACTAGGCAGCTGCTGCTCTATTCACATGAGGGTAGAAGCGAAGGGACAATAGCAATATCGTTACATACGCCCCATTGTAAACAAGAGAAATTACTATTAATTTCTCTTTTTAGTTCTAAAACTAACGATATTGCTCACTCTGTGCTTAGACCGTGCCATCGTTCCCTACACATTTCTCATATCAAATACACATTTCCTCGGCCAGACCTATTCCACAAACTACAGTTACAACACCAACAACCAAGAATAAAAGTCATGCAACCAAGTGCCTTCATGCATAGGCTTCAAGGGACATATAAAACTTCAAAAGTTTTTCTGGCTCTTCGATACGCCGTCCGTATAGTTAAGTCTTTCTGTCCGCGAGTTCATCTCGATGAAAACTGACACATTAAAAAGAAACTTACATTAGAATCATAAAATTGTTCATTTGTTTTCGTGTTCCCTTCGAAAATAAACTTCACTTCTCCAGTCCGTTTCGAATGAGTTCAGTTCTCTCCCCGTGTGAATACTGAACAACCCGTGAAAATTAAAAAGCAAAATTAAGACATGCAAGGTTTATATTTACAGTACTTGGTTTTTTTTTCTTATAATAACCATTCGTGAGCTAAGCAACACAGTCCCAGTTTCAGTCTTCCACATTTCCTGGCGTGGCTACACCAGATCCCACTGCAGGCCTTCACGTCACTGGTCATCCCGTAGTGGACGCTGCTCGGCCGTCTCCGCAGTTCTGTCGAACACAGGGTACAGGCGGTTGGCGACGGTTGACACCACCGGCGCTTTGGCGAGTCGTCCAGTGCCTCCGTCCTGTCGAGGTGCCGAGGGTTGTGAAGTCTCCTCTCGGTCGGCGGTAACAGCACCTTCCGCATCAGCGGACACC
>SMGT01000552.1:2880-20677 GCA_004794575.1 Lanistes nyassanus | reverse complement strand
CACACCTGGAATCTATGGTGCAATCTCCTTGACCCACCAGACCCCAACACGTGACAGTTTAAACTGCCAGGTTATGCTACCAATGCTTAAGGGACAGAACTCATTTTCAGACTGCCAAAACGACAATATATTTCTAGTTGATTTATGCAGGCATTATAAAGATGACGTGCCACTTAAGGTCTGGATGATGCCGGGATATTGTAATGTTTACTTTATAATATTCGATTTTCAGTATTTTTATTTAAAAGAAGTGTTAAATTTGTGTATACGACGTTGATAAAAATAATTGTCGTGTGAGGTAAAAATCAGGGACACGAATCTAGAGTAAAACTGAGGAAGGTGTAATTGGCTATCCAACTTTTACTCGAGGTGTCGACCTGTTGCTGCAACATGTTAGCAGCGGAAAATAGGTGTAAAGCTGCCTTACTTCTCTCAGAGCTATGTCACATCTGCCTTTTTTTTTTTCATCAGTGCGTGCGCCCTAGGATTAAGAGTGCTTAGATCTTTGTTGTATGAAACACAGCTAGTATTAGTCGGGTGGAAATACACTGGACACATTGCTATGTCAGCAAGTCAAGGTGCTCAACATCTTGTCATCATTTTTCTAATTAATTCAACACTCGAGACAGTTTGTTTTGACCGTCTGTCGACTACAGCAATACATGTTTGTTTGTTTTGTTTTGTTTTTTTTTTTTGGTTTCATTGAGTCTTACGTTTTTCTTAAATTATGTCGATTCTAGAGTCATATGGCTAGTGCACGGGCCTCTAAACACTGGATTTCTGTCAGCTGGGTTTTTCCAACAGTTCTCTGCTTGGCAGGCTGAAAGTAAGTTGAAATGAAAGTAGTTGTTTATAGGTCAGCGGTTAGCGTGGAACCACGCCGAATCTTACCACACTTGGTTAGCACAAACTTACTTGATTCTTGCAATTATTGATTGGCGCTGAAGCCTGTCGACTACTTGCGTCAGTCGGCCGACGTTAACTAGACAGTATGTCCCCAGACATTGGCTTATCTCGACTATAACTAGCCCTTTTTGACGTACGCTGTTTCCTCGATACTGCCGTATCGTAGCGTGTAGTTACAGTCGTATCTTTATTTTCTTCGATTGCAACGAACATTGCTGGTAACTGTCAATCCCTTAGTTATTGTTACCTCCTGTTCCCGCTGTTTTTCGCTCCTAGTTTTGCTGTGTTTTGTTTTGTTCTATTTTGTTTTAGTTTTAGTTTTAGTTTTAGTTTTAGTTTTAGTTTTAGTTTTAGTTTTAGTTTCAGTTTTAGTTTTAGTTTTAGTTTTAGTTTTAGTTTTGTTTTGTCTTGTCCACTTTGTTTTATCGTTGGACGACAAAGGGCAGTCAGAGAGACTGCATACCCTATAATTGTCGTAGTCAACACCAGTAAAAATTTCCTTAAAAACAATTCCTTTTCCCATTGCCTTTTTTTTTCATTTCCCCACAGACATGACACTAATCCGTTGCAATCTGTAGTGACCACTTTAGCATCATTTATTTTTCCCACTCTTCACGTTAACCGAGAATATCTGATGTTTTCGCTTTCTCTGCCATTGATCAAACCGTGAGCCGGCTCTAGCGCTGTCACTAAATTACATCACTCCCAAATCCTATTTCAAACATCCCTTCTAAGTCACACTGTTACCGATTCAAACCAGACCTTGCGTTATGTCCCGCGCAAACGGCGAGCTGGCCGATCGCTAAACTCCCTATTTCATAGTCAGGCACCCAAGGCCGAAAAGGCGTCGAGCTCACTTCACTCGAACGAGAACAGGGAAGCAACTGCATGACGCGCCGATCGATGGTGTAATGACACAAACGTTGCCGCAAATTCACCTATTAATCACCTATCCGTTGTCGCCAAGGTTCGGTGGCGGAGTTAAGGGCAGTTATCCTTTTAAGCGGCCGCTGACTGTTCAGTATTGTGTGTCGCGGAACAAAGGGTGTTTCATGGTGGATTTATTTGTAGCACGTGTGTAGCGGGTTTAAGGGCTGGTGTCCTCTTTCTGACTGTTTACAGAGATCCCAGTACAGCATAAATATATCTTTACAAAGATTTCTTTTATATTATTCCTTTCGTTTCCTTTTCTTTCTTTATCTTCTCCACTTTTTTCTTTTTTCTTTCTTTGAATGTCACGAGATTTTAAAGAAAAGAATATTTTGAGCATTCTCAAGAGAGGAAAACAACCATAATATAAAACCACGAAAATGACATTTTAAAGACAAATACTACATAGGTAAACAATCTAAGTTTTAAAAAGTGAGAGAGAGAGAACAACCAAAAAAAGGTAAATGAAATGAGAGAGAGAGAGACTGAAAATGACACAAAAAGGAGAGTCAAAAAAACGAAAGAAAGTCGGCATGGTTGTTTTCAATAAGGAACAAATGAGGACAGAGCGCTATAAATCGTCAAATGACAACCCCAACAAAGTACTGGCACCGCTAGCGCTAGCGCTGCCAGTACTTTGTTGGGGTTGTCGTGGTTGTTTTCATTGTTTCATTTCTTTTACTGCTAATGTTATTCAGTTACTGTTACAACAGGTCCAGAATAGTATGAAAAATGTGCACATTAACAAAAATATAATCGAGTATCTGTTATCATTCACACGTAATATTCTTTGTTTTTTAATTGACATCTCTCATGCTACACTTTCCATTCGCACTTTTCCCTCGATCACCTGTACATCCTCCAATGGGTCGCTTGCTGTTAGAACCGTTCGTCTTGCTTTACATAAAGCCGGTGCTGGTCCGTAATCAATTGCAACATTGTACAACACTGGATATTCGTTGTTTAACGCCAGATCAACAGGCAAAGACTACCTCAATGATTTAAGAATTCAAATTTGCTTCTTCGAAGGCAGTATGAGACACAAACAGTCATCCGCGTCATCGACAAACTCGTCGCTTACGTTTTCGTCGTGTTTTGTCTGAGCATTACCAACACCTGGTGTTGAAACCCCTTGCGCCGACGGACCCCTCGTCAGTCAAATTGGGGGAAAATCCACACAAAATCATTTTTAATTCATATAGCACACTTCGTGTTCATTCCCATTTGTGAGCATTACTACCCATGTCGGCCGTTTAAAAAGATCATTTCACTGTTAGATGAAGTGTGACAAGCGTTTCGAAGGCACCTGAGCTCTCTGGTTGATGAGTCGTGACAAACATTGAAATCCGCACGGCAGTGTTTCATTAACATTAGAAGAGAATGTGTCTGCGAGGACATCAAGAACTGCACTTAAAACCTCTTCAAGCGCGATCCCTTGTTTACGGATATAGAGGTGTTAAGGATCCGAGCACATTTTTTTCTGTTCCCAGAAACCTTTACTTCCACGAGTAGGCACGCTCTGGTAACACTGCTCAGTTCTCCTGGCCTCTCATTTCAACAAAGTCAACGGAAAATTGAAAGAATAAAGAAAATGCCTTCAGGTTGTTTGATTAAGGTTTGTTGTAAAGCCTAATTCTCTATTGATTCTCATCAATCATCTCCTTTAAAAGCTGCAAAAAAAAAAAACCCCGCACAGTCAGACGCCGAAGGATAGAGGATACAGTATTGTCTGAACAACGCAATCTCTCTTCACTCGCCTTGCTGCCGTGTGTAGATCTCCGCTAGTGTTAGGCTCCAGAAGGGAAGATCAGAGACTGATAGGGTCTCTGGGTATAGACGATTGGGTATTTCGGTATAGACGATTGGGTCCCTGGGTATAGACGATTGGGTCTTTGGGTATAGACGATTGGGTCCCTGGGTATAGACGATTGAGTTTCTGGGTATAGACGATTGGGTCTTTGGGTATAGACGATTGGGTCCCTGGGTATAGACGATTGGGTCTTTGGGTATAGACGATTGGGTCTCTGGGTATAGACGATTGAGTTTCTGGGTATAGACGATTGAGTTTCTGGGTATAGACGATTGAGTTTCTGATGGGTATAGACGATAGGGTCTTTAGGTATAAATGATTGGGTACAGACGATTGAGTTTCTGGGTATCAACGATTGGGTCCCTGGCTATAGACGATTGAGAAAAGGACAGAGAGGGGAAAACAGAGAGAGAGAGAGAGAGAAGGGGAAAGAGAGAGGAGAGAGAGAGAGAACAAGCAAACACGATCTCAAAACCAACCGTGAAGGAAGAAACGCTGCAATGTCCGCATGCATGCACATGAAGATGACAGCGCGTTAACGGGACACACGCGGGGAAAATTAAACCCGTTTTGGAGAAAAACAAGGTATCCGATGATTAACAAACAAACGGCCCGACCAGTCAATGGACCCCGTGGTGCAGTCGGACGCTGCCGGCACCCGCAAAGATCCACGCACCAGCCTCCAGACACCTCGGCCTCTCGTCAGCAAACACCAGCCACGGGACCTCTCGACGACTCGCTGAAGGCAAAATGGCCGCCTTTTTTGTTCCAGGGAGCCAGCCCTTGATTTCAAATGTCAACTGTTGGATAGCAAATCCCTAAAAAGCGTCGACCTGCAAATGGAATATCACTATCCCCAAATTATGCCCGATTTCCACTGGCTTCTGTTGGCTCGCTTGATACACTTCCGCCTTCAATTGACCCTGTTTTCCTGCCGCCTGCAAACCTCGCCCTGATGCGGAAATGAAGCTTCCAGAGGCCTCTGCCGTTTGGCGTCCTGCCGCTGGGGGAGAGAGAGCCAAGCAAAACACGTTTACAGAGATCCAGAACTCTTCCATCTCAATATTTCCACCATAGCATTAAGCCAACGCTTGTGGCTATTTCTATGCAAACTTGTAAATTGTGGCGAAACTAGATCTGATTCAGCACGAAAATAGAATCTTTAAAAACTCCAGTTTCTTCTCATTTTATGTTATTTTTTTTTAACTTTAGTGACTACATTTGTACAAGTATATCATCAGGTGCCATAAAAGGTATAAGCTTATAAGCTGGTCACCACACACATCCATACAATCTAAAACACATGGCATGCAGGCGATTTCGCGTTGCATCACAGAAGATTGATTGATTGATTGATTGATTGATTGATTGATTGATTGATTGATTGATTGATTGATTGATTGAGAGGTGTCCAAAAGTCATTTATACACGTTCGGTTATGATTCAATATAATATAGAGTTAAGATCACAGAAGGCGTAATGGTTTAATAAATGTAACCAGCATATCCCACTACATATTGGCTTTACTTTCTTCTCTAAAATATAAAGACTATGTGTCGTCAAAAAGTAAAAATTCTGCTTAAGATAACGTGACATTTTTAGAAGGATTACTATAGGTAGAAAACTCAAAAAACTGTATTCCAATGAACCTTTGGAAAGAAAAAAGTCAAAACTCTTATTCGAAGGAATGTGTTTTTACTCACTATTCTTCGGTTACATTTCGTCTCATTCTGTTTTAGTTATTTCGTTTTATCACAAATATCCCAATAAACTAGTAATTTGATTTCAGCATTTAAGTACGATTGGGAGTTTTGTAGATACAGTATATATGTATAAACAAAGTCAGATCCTTATGTGCGTCACAAGTCACGGTCCACCTTGTACGTCACAAGCAACTGTCTACCCTTAACTCGACTATTCTAAGGTGGGGGCATAAGCAGCACTATAGCCCAGAGGTCTCTATTCACAAGCTTTCAGCGAAGTGAACAGTGTACTCCAGTACGTGAAGTAGTTTCCTCGCTTGGCAGAAAAAGTTCACGCCGTCATGTCGCATACTGGGGGCTGGGGCTTAGACTGGGGGCTGGGGGCTGGCGGTTAGACTGGGGGTTAGTCCAGCAGAGGTTTGTGACTGGCTGGAATACATGATCGGAACGCTTTGTCTTGCGATGAAAGCATTTCCACGTAGGGACTGCTGCGACAACGTACTACGTTCAGATCAAGAACGAAAGCAGCCTTAGCTTGGATTACTAGAAAAAAAACGTAATCACTGTGACATGCCGAGCAGTACTGAGCTATTGCTGACCTGTGTGTGTGTGTGAGAGAGAGAGAGAGAGAGAAAGATTGCATAGAGTAACGTGATTGACTGCATGCAGTCGAACTGACCCGCACATGGATGAATGGCTTATAGACAGAGACGTCTGTCTGATAATCTTTGCAGGCTCACATTTCTGGGTTCTGAAGAGCAAGCTTTTTTCATGTCTGAAAAAAATACGGATAATTGATAAGACTAAAATACAGATACAAAAAAGGGCGGATGAACGGCTGAGCAGATACCATTGGTGGAGACAACTCACAAGCATTTCTTTTCTTTGTCCGTCCGTCTGTCTCATAAATATTTAACATCACTGTCTGCAAACGGATATTCAGAAGCAAAAAACGAAAAAGAAAAAGAAAGAAGAAAAAAAACAAGCCAAACCAAACAAGCAAACAAAAAACGAACAAATGATGGAAAAGTTGAAGAACATATTAAAACCCAGTTTTAGCAGGTCGTGGATCATAAAACTTTGGCATTATTCCAGGTTTTTACCTTTTCTTCTTCCAAGACTGAAAATTGTTAGGAAGGACAGTGGACGTACTGGACCAGTGGTCCACATTGGAGCTACCGAAGAAGAAACAGGGCGGATTGCTTGAAATGTGTCTTTTACACATCGAGAGGACATGGGGGGGGGGGGGATGTGCTGCTGGCGGGAAGGAGAACTGCGGCGAACGGGACACGAAGACAGAAGAATGTGGGAAAAGAAATTGCTGCTGAAGCTCCCCTCTATTGGCAGACACCTCGCAAAAGGGTGACTTTTCCTTGCTCCGATGTGGCTGATGGTGTGTCAACAGGGTTACCCAAGTCATCGGCGCGCAAGGAAAACAAGGTTCAAAAGGGCATATTGTTTGCCGGAAACCCCGCTCCCCTGGGGAGGCTGGAGCAAGGCGCACGAACATAAACCCCCGCATTTTGAGCCACTTTGTCAACAGAGTAACGTACCCTCTGCCGCGCAGGCTCTGTCCCCCGAGACATAGATTGATGCGAGACGGGAACCCCGTTTCCTCTCCATGCGATTTGTCCACGACGCTGTTCTCTTGCCGACTGGGGGAGGTGGGGGCACTCCGCACTTTCGCAGCCAGCCATGGGATCCCCCACTGGGCGCGTTCCATTGATGGCCCTGGAGGGGACTTTTGCGTGAGTGGATATGCGATTAACTTCTATCCATCTATCTGAGGCGCAGCGATGAGACACTATGTACACGCTGTTCCTCAAAAGCACACCGCTTTGAATAGGCAGAGGATAGTGGAGGGGGTAGACGAAGAATAAAATAAATCCAAGACGACACTTGGACACCAAAATCGCGATTTGGGTTGGTGGTGAAATATAGTTAGGTGGAATGGGAAGGAGGCTGGAGAGTAGGTCTTTGGGGTGGTGGGAGGGGGGATCGGAATTATTAATGATGGATTGGGTCGTTTGCTTCAGCCGTAAGCCCCCCCACAGGTGATTGTGACGCGCTAATGTAAACAGCGTTACCCCCCTCACTCCTGCCTGCAGTCGTCATAGTTACCTGCCCTCGTCCCTCCCAGCCTGCCTAGCGTTTGATCTTTTCGCGTCAAGTGACTCCTGCTGCGAGGGGAGAGAATGTTGAGTCCGAACAGTGGTCAGCTCGCCGGGGCTGAAAGCGCTCCGAGATCGCAGCTGGCAGTGCGCACCTACAAAAGATGCTTTGTCCGGCTGGTGAATATTGATTCCCAAGCCTGCAGACCTACGCTCGATTTCACGAGGCGATGAGCTAGAAGACATTTATGGCCACTAGCTCCTTTATTCTTTTGGAATTATATTTAATGTTCTCGGCCATTATTATGATTATTATTATTATTATTCGGTCACCGTGACGGTTACCGCCGAACCAACTCAAATATTGTTTCTTGTTTCCAAAATAGAACAACTGTAGCAGCAGCACTGGTGAAGGTGCCAAGAACTCACGTGCCTTAGTCATCTCGCTACAGGGCAACAAACAGGGGCAGCCACGTTCGTGTTGCCTCACAGTTAAGACTGATATGAGATGTCCAAATGGGTGCATGCTTGTTTCTGTTTCTTTTCTTTATATTCTGCCAACACGTGGCACTCTTTTATCTCGCGGAGAAAAGTGGGGTCTGTTTGGTTTCCTGGAAGATTCCCATCCAGTTCTATATAACGGCTCAAAGAGGGCTAGAGGTCAGCTTGGAGTGTAAGTGTTATCCTATATTTTAGCTTTCCATGGGCCTGGCGCACCCAAATGCCTTATTCAAAGATAGCAGAGGATGAGGCAAAATTAGTTTGTATGTTACTCACGCAAACGTGCACGTGTGGGTCTGATGTGTGATGACTGCAGACGAGTGTTCATCAGTGTTGACGACTACTTATCAGCACAGAGCCCAGCGACAGTCAATGGTCAGAGGAGGACAAGACCAGTGCCCAATCTGTCGTCCAAATGACGTCATCCCTCGTGCAGATGCACACATTGAGATGGAGGCTATGACACCTAATGACCACCTTGCATTGTCGGGTTAGCGTCGAAAAGAAGTCCCGAAAGATGGTTGATACTACGTCAGCGCCAGACGACCAAATAGCGGAGTGGGTTTACGACCTTCGCGACATGCGCAATGGAGTTTATGCGCACTCGGTTCGGTCAGGCGAAGAACCTATGGACGCGCTGCGTTCTTTAGAGCAGTAAACTTGCGGGGGCTTGCAGGCCAACCGCCGATTGTGGGAAGCACTCGTCAGGCAACAGCATGAAAGGGAGACGTTAAAAGATAAGTTGAGAGAATGCCGGGTGACATAAAGTGGGAGTTGGTAGTGGGGGGAGGAAACGGACTGTGCTACACTGGAACGTATTGTATATCGAAACGAATGCGTACATTTCTACACTCATAAACTCACAACTGGCTCTTAGAACCGTGTTTTAAACATGAAAGCATTTTGTCTCTTCCAGCCCCCTCCCCCCCCACATCTCTCGCCCAATTTCTTCTTTCGCTCTTTCTTCATTCTTCATCCTTATCCTTCCTTCCTCTCCTTTTATCTCATCTCCGATGTTTTTTTTATTCTTCCGTCTCTCTCGTCTCCCGTCTTCTGCACCCTTCTTTGGATCTAATCCTTACTTCGTGTTTCTCTCCCTTCTCTCGTGACTTCGTAGACAACAAACAATATACACGCGAAGCATTAATCATAGACTCACGATCTCAGTTGATGCCAGCTACTTTCCGCCATCAACTCTCATGACGTCACTGCCGGTCCCCCTAAAAATCCTAACGAAGCATTCCAGAAAGTCAGCTCAAGCGATCAAATATGACTTTGACATAGACTGGAGTGTGCCTATCGCTGATGGCACCGGCTGAACACTGGAAGTTCAAACTTAGATGATAGCTAGATCACGTTCCACACATGCGAGATCCAGCGGCAAAGAAAGCTAAACTGCGATTTTCAAAATCTTTGTATTCGTTTTTTAGTGTGCAGGATCTCCATCGTCAAAGTCTCGCGATTCTCGCTTCTAAGCAAAGCCAGGATTATCAGGCAGAGAAATACTAAGAGACCTCATCGAAACGTACTGTCAGCCTGACAGAACAGTTCCCACCAGAAGAGGACGATTTTAATGAGGGATGTGCATGGGAGGTCACATCTTCTGGCTCGTATCACGTGATTCACACCACATGAAAACCTGTTGGCCTCTGTCGTCCATCCTAGCAAAGTTAAATATATTCTGTGCATCACGTGATGTGGTGTTTTGAAGGGGGTTGTTCTTTGGTTTTTTAACGGGTCATAGAGCAAATATGGCACATGGGACTTTCTGAAGAAAGAAGTGGTGGTGGTGGTGAGGGGGGGGGTGTAGACGAAATAAGTAGTTGTAGCTTCACAAGTCGTGGTAGTGGTGGCGGAAGCGGCGGCGGCGGCAGTGGTGGTGGTGATGGGGGTTTTGTGGGTCAACGACTGCAGCACTGTGTGTATGAAAGAGCGTAGAATAAAAGGACAGGGTTTAGAATGTCACGTTACCTCCTGCTCATTCTTCTGGTGCAAAGCTTCTAGTGGAACGTCGGCTTAAACGGTTGTTGGGAGTCGTCTTCTACAGCTGAAGAACGTCCTGATGAAGCTGTTGGGGCTAAGCTTGCGGGCAGTGGGGCGTCACTTTCTACAGGACTTGGGCGAAGTCCTGTTCTGGCCTCACGTGTCTAAAGCAAGCCAGTTACTGTAGTGCAAGAGTTTCCTTAGGGAACGTTGGGTCCTCCGAGACTGGTGTGCGACTCTTGGCGCGCACTCTTCTACTCTGACCGGGCAAAGGGGAACTGCAGAACGTAAGGGAGGAAGTCAAGGGACAGAAGGAAGACAACCGTCTAACCCAGAAGAAGAGATCCGGCCTTGAGTGGTTGATTGTAATTGAACTCCAGTTCAGCGAGTTCAGAGGTCAAAGAATGACGGAGAAGTGTCCAACAGCGAGGTGACTGTGACGTCAGCGAGGGTGCTTAAGATCCTTCAGCAAGTCTTGTGCCCACAGGCAAAGGACTCGAAGGAAAGCTCGACAATGCGTGTCTGCTGTTATCAAGGAACACCCAAAATAACCTTCTAACACGTCAACGTTTAGGACAGTAGAGAGGGGCGCCCCTTCGGTGCAGATTAACGTTGTGCGGACTGTGTAAACAACCAAGTGACGTGTGTTGTGTGTTCTACACGTGGTCATAGTCTGTTTGCATTTGAATCAGGTTCTTGTGTCTTCATCTTGTGTTAAGAACGGCAGGTGCTGGAAAGAATTGTATGTTGCTAGCTGAACTAGAAAGAAAGCCGGGAGTCATATCTTAAAAAGAGCCAGGGTTTTCTGTAAATACTCGGTGTCTGTAAATAAGATTCCTTTTTCCTTTCACTGTATTACAGTCTGTGATTCTTTGTGTTTTAGGGGGATTGTAGGTGGATGGGGGCTCGGGCCATACTGGGAGTGAGAAGATTATCAATTATAAGAGTGATACAGTGATAACGATTCCACATACACATTTGTCGTCCTCCTAACCGCGGTCGATGGGGGCGAGCACGTGAAACGACGCGTTAGGAGTGAAAGCTCCGATGTGACGACGACAATGACTATGATGACGACGACGACGATAATGATGATGGCGACAACAACGACGTAACATAATTTTTCAATGGGGACGAACATTATTTCTGAGTGCCGTTTGATAAAAAAAATCTTTTTCCCCTTCTATGAACCGGCTGGGACATGCGAGCAAACTGCAAATGTGAGAGGCAAATAACGAAACAAGAACACGAATAATGGCGGTAGATATCCAGAATGCTAATGGACCGAAGGTGTCGTGCATTCTTTGGGGGACTGATCGATATAGCAATTTGTATTGCTGTATTCCACGAGTCGGAATACTTTGTTCGTTGTTGTTTTTAGGGTTTTCCTATATTTTTTTCCTGGCGACAGATGAATAGTATGGTCAGACGGCAGGAGAAATAAAAAAAATTAGGATAACTTATCATTGCTGGTCGCTGCCAAGGGGACAGCACTCCCCAAAACAGAAGAGAGCCAAGGGAAGAAAGAAAATAGTCAGCAAATACAGACTGTGCGCATGCGCGACGCATGTAAAGAAGGACGTTGTTTCCTCGTCGACTTGAAATGGCCGCCGTTACTTCCACTGACTGCGCAGGCGCAGAGGCGCACATCCGGTGGGCGACGTGACAGGGAGGCCCTGATACCATTACAGTTGCAGGGCGGAAAGCGAAGGGCGCTAATTCGATCCGGGTCCTTTCAACATGTCGGCCGAGCTTTGCGTGGCGTCCCTGCGCCTTCTCCCAAACGACCCATAGAGGGGCAGCCGGCTGGAAAGCCAGCAAGACGAATGACGCGTTTCTGCCTCGCCCGCTCTCTCTTTAATGACTGCACTTTGGACAGTTCGGCTTTGACGGTGACCGAAAATCCGGAAAATTTCTGAAAGCAAATTCGGATTGTGGCGAAAGGGCGGGCACCAGCTATAGCTACAACAGGGGCCAGGCAAGCTAGAGGGGACTAGTAAAACCCTCACGCTAGCCTGGTTCCAGCAGACCCGACAAATATTTGCGAAGGCCTTTATGTGTTTACTCTTGACTGGAAAACGGGCGGTCAATGGGACAAAGTCCGTGCCAGTCTCGATCTTGATTAATGTAGGCCTAGTGTTATTAATTCTGTCAACAAATTTACATTTTTTCCTGCACACGGGCGTTCTATGCTGCTAATTTGATGCCCCCTTCTTCCCACGACCCCCTCCCCTGCTAATGGGTGCCAGTAGGGGAGGATGGTAAGAGATGATGAAGTTATTTATTGCGAAAATTATATCGAATGCGAAACAGTGAGCTCTAATGACGCGTCAGGTTGTGTGCCATGTCGCTTACGGCATCAGTTCTACCGAAACCGCTCACTTCCCTTGCACAAGAAACAACTTTCTTCGTCGCACTACAGCCAAGCTGGGACCGATCGTGACTTCACTGCTGTGTTTCGTTAAGTCGGGGTGGGCAGGGGAGACCTAGAATCACACAAACGTGACCGGATTGGTTGGTGATAAGAAGTCACACAGACGCTCGCGCGCGTGAATGTCACATTCTTGTGCACTCATGTGTCTGAGACTGCCTCTGTCAGAGATTTCGTGGTTGCATGAAGAAAAGTTCACCATAGGTATATGATTGGCGGATCTTTGTAGATCGAACGTTCGATTGAATACGTCTATCGAACGGTGAAGACGGCTAAAATCAAAGCTGTCACAACTCACAGATTCCAGAAAGGCGACCCATCACAATGCAGTCAAGAATGCTTGTTCTCATAAAAGGCTGATGTGACATCTTCTGAATGTGTACGTGTCTTTTTTTTAAATTCTACCAGCATAATATGGTATCTTCTTTGTCGTGTCGTGTCGTGTCGTAATAATGTTTGTGTTGGATGGACACTTGCGCACGGACGCACGTGCACGAGCGAGAGCGACTCAAGACACTCTCAAAACTCAAAATCTGTATTTGCCTCAGGCCCATAACAACAAGGCAAAAAGTTTTGTAAAAATAAACATTACCACTTATATAATAAAATTCCCACAAATCATTCATAGGTGGAAATGTATGTATAAGGTCTTCGGAGAATAGATTTGTTCGTAACAGACATCAATAGAGAAATTTTGAACAGATGTCGGGTACAGAAATACTTGTGTGGATAAGACTATTTCTTATACTAGAATACTTAAAACTGTTACTGTCATTATTTTCGTATGATATCTGATTGGTGATATTGAAATATTTTTAAAATGTACATGCCTTTTGTGTTTCTTTCAGACAGAAGATGTACAGGAAAGGGAAGAAAGCGAGATGAGACATTCACAAGAGAGAAAAAAGCTATATAAGAGATCTTTCCAAACAGTGCCCAGTTTGATGTTGCTTTAATGTTTGGCAACTAATGCAATCATCGACAGAAGACCACATTCATCTTTAAATGGAATCATCTGCTTCGTTGAGGGCGACTAGCACAAAAACTGAGCAATAAATCTGTAGAAATCGAATTACAGCTTCTCATTAGACCTCTTCTCGGCGTCCGTCGAGGTCATACAAGGATAATGTTGTTTATTTAGCATTCGTTTGCAGCTTGTTTAGATTGTTGATTACCCGCTGGCTTTGATGCGCCCAAGCGCAGAAGAAAGAATTGTGCCAGCGTAGTGCCCACACCTACCGCTGGTATTCCTCCTCAGGTTACATACACACTGTGTTTTGCATGATTAACAATTCTGGCATCTTGAAAAATGGAAAGTCTTGTTTTGAAAAATGCTGGACAACAGCTCTATCATCTCAAGAACCTTATCGCTTTGTGGTCTGTTGCATTTTTAAGAAAAGAAAACTAACAGAGAAAATGGATAGTTCCGCAACATGATGTCGGCTAATTCGCACACGACCGCGTGAATAAATAGGATCTTTCGTGCACGGAGGTTTAAGTCGATAATGGGTGTGCGGAAATTTACTATCATTTATTCTTTATAAGTTCCTTTGACCTGACGAAGGGCAGCCATCGATCAATATTAACATAATCACCACGTTCCTTCTTGTTTTCATTGACGATACATAGGGATGCTACTGGAAAAGCCTTGCTGTTCGTCATTTGAGGACATCTTAAGCACGGAGCCGGAGCTTGTATCGACAACAGGCAGCGGGGCGAGGCCTCAGCGTAGCAAAAACTTGAGGCCGTGTAAGAGATACTTGACAAATTTTCAGAAACTTTATAGTTTACCAAGATTTTTCTCCTTGCTTTGCTTTATTTCCATTTCTCTGTTTCTCTCTTTCTTTCAATGTTTTCTTCGTTTATTCAGTCTTTCATACTTTCTTCTTTTCTTACTTCCTGTTCCCTGTCTTCCTTGTGTCCTACCTTTTCTGTATTTCTTTTTTCCTCATCAATATTTGTCTTCAATCTGTGACATGCCGGGCCGTATCTTAAGTTACTGGAATCGACTTCTCCAGAATTACTGAACAAACTTTTATGGTAATCTCGTAAATGTAGACTTAATTGAGTAATCGTCACCAAAACCTTTACTGCCTCAGGTCAATGGTTTGTACACCAAAGGGCGACGACGCTATGAAATAATGTGAATAACTAGAGAAATCTACCGAGGGAAAAGATTCTCATACTCTGACACGTTCGCTCAGTCTCACACAGGCAAAACACTTCTTGCTCAAGAGCCCCCACCTTCGTGAAAGACACAACTGCACCGAACTGTTATTCAACATATATTTCAAACACTGACTCGACAACATCAAATATATCTACAAATTATTTATAAAGAATCACCGTGCTCGTGTCTAGGGTAAGACGCTGCCTGATTACGTCATACCACGAGGCATCAGACAAAGATAATCAAACCAGAGGGGGAATCAAACTGCAAAACGGCCTATGATCCCGTTCTATACACACAAACCGTAAGAGACCGTCAACAGAGCTCCTACTCTCGTCACTACTGAAACAACTACTTCTGCGATACACAATATTAAAGCTATTCAACGACCAACAATGAAGCTATGACACTTCCACGATCAGCACTTCCTCTACCTCCTCTTGGCGTACGCCCGGCCACTAGCTTATGACGTCTCCTGTCTCCGGCAGGATACAACCACCTATCTTAAATCAGCCCGAGTCCCAAACTCTAAGATAGTTTATGGCAAGAGCAGTCCTTAACTTATAAGGCACAGTCAACAGTCACTTACACGTCTATTTCGTAGACGTGTCGGCGAAATACAACCCAGTGTTTTCAGCGTGATTGCTAGCTGCTGCTCTGATGTCCTGGCTAAGATGGCGAGGGGTAGAGGTCCGTGGGTCTACACGTGTCCGCTTCTCTTGGTCTTCCTACTTCATCTCCCTGTATGTCCTACTCTGTGTCTGTAGCTCCCCCCAGTGCCTCTCTTTTCCCAGCTTAAGTACTATGCGCTCTCATGCCTTAAACTCGATTAAACCGGTACTGGCCGGCCTAGAGCAGTTACCCACCAAGCGTCCACCTACCCGGTGTCAAGAAAGTGAGGGGCAACAGGCTTACCTAGGAGTGACAGGTGACAACCTAGGAGTGACATGTGACACAATCGTCAATCATCCTCATTGTCGTTGTGTAATACTTTATCTTTTATAAATCTGTATTTGTTCAATATTTATGTAAACACCAGTCACCGACCAGGCGATTTTTCCAGAGAGAAATAAAGTTGAATTGAATTTGAACCGAATTCTCTTCTTCCTGTTTGTCTAACTTGTACATGGCAAGAAAATATAAATTTTAGACGATTATAACCGTTCTACCCATAATGACTATATAGCAAAATACAGTGTATAGACACGTGGATAGTGAAATCCTCATGTCCCATTAGTTCGTATGCCGGCAGGTTAGCAGCTGAAGCTATATCTTGACAAACAGCCGGAGCCGAGATCTGAACCCACTCACCCCTACGATCTTAACTCCCTTTGTATTTGCTGCGCCACTTGATTTCCTTGCATCAAGCAGCAGTCTAACTGTCAAGACTATCAACAGTGTCTTTCAACATTAACTTCACTCGCCCTTGTCCTGGTCAGCGTTTCCTATATATGAAAGTTCGTTTCGCTGCCGTTATTAAAAAAATAGACTACCGACATTCAGATGACGTTTAAGAAATTACCAAACTATGCCTTTTGTTATGGGAAGACTATTTAATGATCAATGTTTTAATTCTGTCTGGTGATCACTTAATTAAAATCGATAGATTTCCCAAAACAATTTTAGTGGTATGAATTTTTAAATCGATCTCTGTTTTCTTTTTTTGTGTCGCATGTCAAACAGATTAGAACGTCCCAGTCAAACAGATTTTCTGCTCTGCACCAAAGTCAATATTTCTGTCAGCTCCTAGAAAATATTTTTTCTCAAATTCTTGTATTACCGGGAGTGGAATCTACCATTTTCCTTTTTTTCTGTTTTACTATACCAATTGTATGTGGTTGTTTCTGATTCGTAGCATTGGTTCGATCTATAGGTCGTAGATGACCTATAGATGGCGTTCTGCCTGTAAGTGGATCCATGGTATAAAAGCTGATGGTTGTTCCGTAACCCGTTTTTAGGTCGTAGGGGGTTGGGGGGAAGGTATTTGTTGCTTAACGTCCAGCCGCAAACTATGTGCATATCAGGACGGTGTTGCTTAGACAAAGTTTACGTGCTGCCACACGTGGGACTGCTGTCGCAACACGGGCCCCAGTCCCACCGAGTCACATTATACTGACACCGGGCCAACCAGTCCTAGTGCTGTTCCCTATAGTGCCAGGCGTCATGCAGGGCAGCTACTAGATTGCCAATTTTTAAGTCTTAACCTAAGACTTGGCCGAGATGCGAATCACCGACCTCCCGCCTCGGAAGCGAGGAGGTTAGGGGAATATGACACCACCAATCTTTTGTGCCGGCATCGTCAGTGCAGTGCATGGTGGTGGTGGAGGTTATTTAGAGGGACAGTGCTTCCACCTCGCGGTGATTTCGCACTATGGGGGTGGGGATGCTATTACTAAACTGCGCACTGAAAGAACCACCAGGCTGATAACTGCAGTAAGATGGAAAGGCAATTTAATGTGCGGGGAGATGGCCGAATAGAGTTTGCACAATGTTTAACTCCAGGAAATAATCCTTGGCCACACCAGGATTCGAACCAGCAACCTTTCATCTGCTAGTCCGCAGCCGTACCAACTGAGCCAACCAGGCCCCCGGAGTGGGGGGGGGGGGGTAGCACATCTACTCTCCCTCGCTATATACCTTCCCTTCCGTGACCCGTGAGCTGGTTCAGCTTGCTCTGAGCCGCACGGGTATCAAAACCATCGCTCTAGCTATCCACTCGACCATCCGCTTCACCATCATGGATGTAGGTATAACTAACATAAAGGGAAAATGTGGACCTTTGAAAGCGGTTCGTTTCGCTTGTTCATACGTAATGCTGACCGTGAGTATGTCACATGTCACCCTAGGCTATTACCTGTCACTCCTAGGTAAGCCTTTTAGCTCCTCCCTTTGTAAGCTAGCAGGGGAGAGATACGTCATCACCAGGTTAATCGCTCCGCCCTTTCCGAACACTTAGGGGTAATGCTACGCCATTGGTTATGGAAGTCTCCCTGCTCTCTCTAGTCTGGCTAGAACCGGTTTACTTGAGGGTGGTGCGTCAGAACGCTTACTACATAAGGAGGCAAAAATGTTAGATCGACAGGGAGGAGAGAGGATACACAGAGAGGGAGGAGAGAGGATACACAGAGAGGGAGGAGAGAGGATACACAGAGAGGGAGGAGAGAGCGAGACACACAGAGAGGGTCACATACAGAGAGGGACGTGCACCTAGGAAGAGACCCAGTGAAGCGACCACGTGCTAGCCTACGGACC
>SMGT01000551.1:0-19137 GCA_004794575.1 Lanistes nyassanus | reverse complement strand
TCCTTTGTCTCCCCTTCTGTCTTTGGCAAGCCTTTATATACTGCCTCGCGGCTGGGACCCTCCTTTGTCTCTCCTTCTGTCTACTCCATTCCAGACGGAGGCTGGGTGGGGCTTTATCTCGGAAATAAGATCACTGGCATTGTTTCTGCAACGCCTTTCCCTATCGCAGGAGCTTGACCCCAGAAGTATTCTGCCAATCTGGTTGGAAACGATCACGGTGTCTGGGGACATCGCCGGTGCGCCGGATATATTGAGCAGATTTAGTATCGAGTCGATGTTCCTCAGAGGAAAATGGTTCTGCCATTTTCTGAAGTGTAATTTGATGAAAGAATAGTTGCAGTGACCGCGCGATTCTACTTTTGTGTTTGTAGTGTTTTGTTTTCTGTACTCATCATGGTTTTCGTAGTCTTCTAGAATCAGACTGACTTCGTTCTGAGTGATGTTGATTTCAGCTCCAGAGCAGAAAGCGAGTGTTTTTCAGACAAGGCTTTCTAACCGTTACAAAAAAGCAAACCACAAGCACTTTTAAGCGAAACCCAAAATATGAAATTGTGTACTGCTGGTGCGGTTCCTGGCAGCTCGTTTGATAAAGCAGTGTTTGTCTCTCGGCTGTGCATGTGGACTCACTGGACTGCCTTGTTCCCCTCCCCCCCCAAAAAAAAAGAGTTGGTGATCGTGACCCTTTCAGCACCACCTTGCCTGTGCGTAGACACTGAACCTTGCAGACCAAAATCGGTTTCCTGATTATTGATCTTAGATTTTAGTGAGGCGTTTTCATGTGCTACTTCTGCTGGTGTTTTTTTAAAATTTACCATAGAAACCCTTACACAAAAAATACATGTACATATACAACCACGCTCACATCAAAACAAAAACCGTGCAGTCTACCCCACTCCCCTCACAGACACACACTTATGGCTGGCTAGGAGGTTAAAAAGAAAACAATCTGAGCTACCATCGACGAATTGTACCCTAAACTAATTACGTTCTATGTGGTAGCCACCAACTTCTGCTGGTATTTGTTCTTTGCTTTATATGTATAAAGAAGAAACTGCTCGTTATCCTGGCTAATGGCTCGGGTGACAGGAGCCGCCATCGCCGACAACAATGCTATCAACACCACAACCCATTATAAAAGACCTCCAAATCTTGTGGGACATTCTCTGCTACACGCCGCGAGAACAGTCTGATAAGGCCAGCAACAAACACCGGGGTCTTACAATGGCATGCAGTTCACGCTGCTTGCAGGATCATCACCGGCCACAGACCTCGGAAGAAATTCGTGATAAGGCCAGAGACATTGTGTGAAAACAATGCCACAGTCGCACTTGGCACTTCTCGGGGCGCCAGAGTGCAAAGGTTTAGCCAAGTCGAGATGTCTGAGAATTCTTGCTTGACTGTGCCCTGTAATGCATAGCGACGTGTTCAAGTACACCGCTTCCCTCTCTTCCTTGGGCGAGTGGAATACCAAAAAGTATTCATTATTAACGCACTATGATTTTTGTTTTTTATGTTGGGGTAGAGCATTTGGGGTTGCGTTAATGTCTCACGAAACATCGAAAAGATTCTAAAATATCAGCTGATGTTCCTATAGTTACCACGCTTCTTCTGCGGCGAAAATGATGGTTAGCGCACGTTGGTTGGAAAAGTAGAAAACATCGGGCATTTGGAAATGAGACGCCCACTGGTCTGGGGAACTAGGCCTTCTGGGGGTTATTGCTGCGGAGAAACAGTGGAACAAGCTGGAAACTAGAATGACGTAACTACAGGGCAAGACTGTAAAGGATATGACGTACAAGCTTCCCCCCCCCTCCACTCGTTTGGTCCTGACTGTCGAAATACGTGTTATCAAACATGGTCACCCTGTGGTTGTAGAGGGGCGTATGTAAAATTGATCTTGTGATATACTCTCAAGGAAAAGGACACGGACTTAATATTAGTTTCGGAATGACAAATACTCCAAATATTTGTGTTTGGACAAAGACCTAAAGGGAGACAATTGACGAACCTTCGATAAAACACGACATACCAAATTTTGGGAAGGGCTGGACTAAATCCGGGTCTCTCGACCTTGCATGGAAGTTATGAGGTCCAAAGTCGGAGATTGGCTCGTTCACTGAAGATTAGGTTGTGAGATTTTTCTCGGTCTGTGGACGGAAAACCCTGAGATTTCTTCTCAGCGACTTCAGAGGATATGAGAACTACGGATGCGTCTTTTTATCTTACGAAACAGACTTTTCATCAATTCTTTTCAAGGCAGCTACAGGTAGCGATTGTGAGCTGATGACCGAAGACTTTATAATGTATGGAAGTGCATTTTGTACAGCCGTGTTTGGAAAACTGCATGCGTAGATGAATTTCATCGAACGTCTGTCGTCAGCATTGACCCACCATAGCAGTAAGGCATAAAACACAGAGAAATTAGTCTTAAAATTTCAACTCTGCATAAAGTACCTGATAACACTGATTTTTGCAAGCGACCTGAAACTGAACTGCGCAGAGTGTTTTGCAGAATTCCGTATCGATTATTACACAATATTTCCTTTGCAACGGAAGACTTTCAAATAATTGTGCAAACGTTTATCCCTCTCCCCCCAAATTGCAACGCTACGTAATGCAGCATAATGTAATGGAGGTACCATAGTACTGACAGGGGAGGTTAGGAAAGGGTAAATACCAATGAGGGTTATTTTCTTTTCAGTCCCCCCCCCCCCGCAAAAAAAAAGAAAAGAGCGACATTAGTCAACGCTCTGTATCGATACCAGCTGCTGTTTGTGTTATATCTGTCCCTGGGTTTGTCCCTTGTCGTTTTTTGTGCATGCGCACGGGTGCGCGTGAGTGCGTGCGCGTGTATTAGAACTGGCGCCAGAGATAAAAGAACTTTAATGTTGCAGGAGCAGATAAGCACTTGTTACCGAGAAGTCTCTGGTTGCACCAAAGGCATTATTGAGGGAGACGCTTTTTTTAAAATTCCATGTAGAAACATAAGAAACATTTTAAGAATGAAGTGGAAGACAGTGCTGAAGCTGTTATGAGCAAAAACTTGCTTCAGTAAGGATAAGATTACTCGCTCCGACCAATCCCAGAATGCAGGGCGATTACGACTGATTACTTGGCGATTGCAAGCCGACAAATTTAGACCGTTGGCTGAGGTCACACTGGATCCACTGTTATTAGAGTTTTTTTTAAAAGAATGCCATTCTTTTTGATTGATCAACGTGTAGGGGAAGGCAACAAAACAAAATTTCATCTTATTAACGTAATTCTAATGCATTATTAAGACGTGAGCAGGGATTTTTTCATACCATTAAATATTTGACCTTGATTGAACCGATTGGCTTGTAAGTGAATGGTAGCGCGTGGGCACAAAGAAGGGTTCTTTCTTTTTGTCTCTGGTTCCCTCCTCTCGCTCTCACTCCCGAACCTCTCTCTCATGTCTGCATACTAAGGGATTTCTGCAAAACTGAACGTCACTTCACAGAACAACACTGATGCCAGCTCCACTTCCAATTCCTTTCGTGGAACTGGGGTTCTGCCTTATTTCAAAATTCATGGCCCTTGCCGTGTCGGGGAATTTCCGGGCTTTCTTTCTAGCTGGACTGACAAATTTCCCGGGATTTTGAAGGCAACACATCTTTCTCTCCTCCTACTCCCACCTGCTCCTAGTGCTATCCCCGTCCTTCGCTTCCTTTGCTCCTCTTCCTGTCTCCTGCTCTCCTCTGTTTGCTGGGTCTCTAGAAATAGATTGTTCCAACGCTGGAAACAGCTAGGTCTGCTCTATATCCTGGATCTTTTGAAACGGTCACAGTGCACAAGGTCTGCTATGTTTCCTGGTGCTCTAGAAACGGTCAGAGTGTACCGAATTGCCCTGTTTCTATGCCAACCAACACTGTACGTGTTCACGTCTTCACACTCTAGGAGAATGGGGTCGTCATTAACGTTAACATCACAGAAGAATAGTTTGTCTCACATGACAGTGCGGGTTTCCGGCATGAATGCAATCAGCCGTGTACAACAGCATCGATTGCCAAACTCCAACTTGTTTTTATTATTCATTTTTCAGTACTTGTCGTGTTTGCGTTTGACCGGCCTGTGCCATTTTATCTCGGTTCGTTACGTCCCAGCCACAGGCGTTATGAGCGACCGTAATAACCAGTTATGCGCAGCTGACGAAATTTCATTACGTGTTCAAATATGACAGTAACTAGTTCAATCAGAACAAATTCTAGACTACACCTGGGAATACGAAATAAAGATTCTGGAAATTTCGATTTTGTTTTTCTATTTGTTTGTTTGTTGTTTGGTTGGTTGGTTTGTTATCGATGGCAATAGAGGCATACTGGGATAAGCCAGTGACATTTTTGTGAGATGTCGAAGGCCCACAAACAGCTCTGTAAACACAAAATCACCCGTCATGTGAAAAAGAGTTCATTGAGTGTATTCATCTCTACCCAAGGATGCCCCTTTTCAACCCTGGGACTGTTTTTATTATTATTTAACAAGAATACTTGTGCTTCCACCGGTCAAGTTCGTTATAAATTATCGAGTGCCTATTTATTTTTCTGTATTTTTTCCCAGAAAACAACGAATATGCGGACATTCAGGAAAGATAACTAAAATTTCAGGATGGTTCTAATCTTTCCCGAATTTCTGTACAGCTCTTAGTTTCTGACGCATTTTCGGGACAAAAATGGAAAATTCTGGACAGTAAGCTACTCTTTAAATAGCTCTACATAAAGAAAACGAATGCTGTTGAGCACTTGGTCAAAGTGGCAAGCTTAAGAAAATGTAGTTTAACATCTTGAGAGTTGAATAGTCGTAATAGCTAATAATACTTGTTCAACTTTTCGGGGGTTTTAATGCAAATATTCACTATTGACAGGCTGGGGGTAGCGTTTAGGGGACAGGTTTTAGATGAGTGATGAACGGAGCTTCGGAAGCAGCCGGAAAGATACGAGAATTTTTAAGGGATAAATGCCGTTGGGCTTCTTACTGGGATGCTAAATACAGATGGTTGTTTAGGTGGCTCAGTGGGTAGACTAAACGGCTCATCATCTTGGACGGACGGGAATTGAGTTACAGCTTCATTGCTATTTCTGGCGTCTTGACGTCACTGTCAACATTTCCTGGATAGCTTATTCTAGCTTCCTCTTCCTCCGACCCCACAAAAAAAAAAATCCAGAATGGCTAGAGTAATGTATATCCAGAGGCGTGTCAAGAGAGAGGTTTATGCAGCACTGTATGTAGCCATGACGTCAAGTCTCTAGATATTTAATTCCTCTCTAGAGATGTCTAATATCAGTCTCTAGTAAGGAAATTCAGTTCTGTAGCTTTACAATGTATTGTGTAGGCAAATTATTCATTCTGTAGCTTTACAATGTATTGTGTAGGCATATTATTCATTCTGTAGCTTTACAATGTATTGTGCATGCATATTATTCATTCTGTAGCTTTACAATGTATTGTGCATGCATATTATTCATTCTGTAGCTTCGTTGTGAACTTATCCCCATTCCGCGTGTCATCCTCATAGAAAAGCTAGGTACACCGTGAAAGCTCTGCATGCAGTACACGCACTGTATAGTTGCAGAGTGGAAGGATGTAGCCAGAGACTAGAATTGTGTTACAACAGTGCTACGCAGTTTCCCCTCTCGGGGCGCCACGCACTACAGAGACTCACCCTCAGGCTACCACCATAGCATGTGCATTGTACCACCCCTCCACACCCACCACACGCACCCGCCACACACACCCGCCACTCCCACTAGAACCTACCCTATTCTGCTTTCTACTTTAAAGTCGTTCTTGTCCGCAATCTTTTAGGCAGCTGCGCAAAAGAAGCGACTAGCAAAACGTGTTGCTTAAGGTCCGTCTCACACAAACTAATGCTGGGTTTACACTGCTCGACTAAGTCGGACGAAAGCAGCCGTTAAGAACTAATCGCTCCAAATGCATTGAAAAACTTCATTTTGATGAAGAATGTATCTTCGTTGCAGACGGTTGTTCTACATGAGTGTTTTCACTCTCCCAAGTCAAACCCTGTGAGATCACTATAAAGGACAGCTGCGTGCAATCACCCCGCACCTACCAACCTCACTCACGCCCCAGCAACATCAAACTAACCGATACACTTGGATCGCAGACTCATTTTCCAGCATTGACGTGGTCATCATCTAATCCAGTCGCCACAAAAAGGAATATTTCCTCACGGTAACGTGCCCTTGCCAACATTGCGACCTCGTAAATTAAGTGAAAAAGTAATCATAAAAGATTATGCATCTTGTAATACGAAGCCCTTGAAAGCACTGCACGCGAGTGTCGAAGTCTAGAGGTTTCGAACGCTCTTTCCGCCATTAGTGAGACGAAGTTTGTGCCTTTCTAAGTTAATGGTTGATCATTTGTCAAATATACCGCTAAAAAGAATTGAAAGACCAGCTGCACTTTGGCAGACAGGTCAATTTGCAAGAATACATCCCTATACATCTGGATGCACCTTGCTTCGTGCTGCAACAGTGAACATCACTACGTGTGCATGGAGATCAGAGCTGGCGCTTTTGTTCACACCACAGGTGGAAGCCAAACGTGTTCACCGAACACACCAGAATATGTGTGTAAATCATACGCGTGCAGGTGACAAAGCAAAACTGAACAGGTAAAACAAAAAACCCGCAATGTACGTGCAGACCATATGTAATGTGAACATAATTTAGCGACTTTTGAGGGACTGGTGGGTATTTTTGGACACGGTCGAAACAACGCCTCCCGGACAACGACTCAGTGATGCTGATCGCAGCAAGGTGACTAGGTGGCTACAGGAAGGCAGGACTCCAGAAGTTAGTAAAATATTTGGAGTATCCCATTCAATCATCGCGACTTTGCCAGACTGTTATAACCAGACAGGAGGTGTCGGTGAGCACAGACGACCGAGACATCCACAATCGGCGTCCAGACAGGATGACAGGTTTGTTGAGCAGCCACCGCCAACACACTCAGGAGGCAGCTGCGAGCAGCCAGCAAATGTCACCATAAAAGACCAGACGATTAGGAACCGGCAGCGTATGCGCTGAAGGCATCCGTCAGTGCTGCTCGGCTGGCCTGGACCCGGCGTGGTCTGGCCCAGACACTAAGCAGTGAGCCCAGAGCTCCCTTCACTGACGAGTCCCGGTTTGCCGTATCGTTTTACGATTGCAAAATCCGTGTCTGAAGGCGACAGCACATTAAATCTGTTCTCGGTCGTTACATTTATGAATAAGGCACACTTCAACTTGTGACTACCGATTTGTGTTTATGCATCACGTAGACACTTGTCTTTCAATTCTTTTGAGCAGTATATTTTTGGTTGTTGCAGTCGCCCTGCAGTGCACATTTTGCGTTGGTTTTGATTAAAATGTATTGATGTCGTTTATATGGAGATCATTTTAGGTTTGATTCTCCCACACTCCAACCCACTCCATTTTCTCGCTGTGTTTGTCTCTCTCGCAGTAAACCCGGGTTCCGTGGATAGCTCTTTCGTAGAGCTGCGAACTTGCGTATAGGACCACCCCCACTCCACCCTCAGTGCGAAATCGCCGCGAAAGATAAGTAGGTCATTTTACAGGGACAATGGACAGTGGTTCCACTTCGCGGTGATTTCGCACTACTGGGGCCTGTGGTCTAATACTAAGCTATGCACTGAAACAACCACCAGACTGATGGCTGCAGTGAGGTGCCCAATGCAAAGAGACAGTTTAATGTTCGGGGTAAATGCAGCATGGAGTCTGCACAATGCTTAACTTCTATATCTAATCATTGGCCACTTAACAGCACGTTAATTTGTCTAGGCAACAGTCCTGATATGCACCTAGTTTGTAAGGGGACGTTAAGCAAACAGCAAAACCAAACCTTGGCCACTAAAGGGTGAGAACTAGCCAGCTTAAACAGTCTAGTCGGGAGCTCTATCCACAGAGATACCCAGGACCTCATAACCGCGAGTTAGAAGAACTTTCCCTCTAAAATAGCAACCAGGCAACCAACCACTCATTGACTCACCCCTCGGTCTCCCGCAGTCTGTCGCTCGTGGCCGTTGTAGTCGCGACCTACACTGCAGCCTCCAAGCCGTTTCAAACGACCGCGCAAATCCGTCGAGCGTGTGCTTCACTGCATGTGAGTGTGCAAGCACGGAAGTGCGTTCAGGTACATGTGTAAATATTTGATGCAAGAATTGATGGAATTTCTCTCGATTTTTATTTGGCTGTTGTTTTTTTCTTTCTGTTTGTTTTTTTTCTTCTTTAATTCTTCTTTTTCTTTTTAGTTGCCATCTTTTCCTCCCCTTCCGATACAGTCTTGAATTATGTGACCTCTTGTGACCTCTCAACTCGATCGCGTCTGATGTTCATTAAACTTAAATACTGAGTGCTTTTGTTGTGCTTTTAACATTTAATTTCCTTCTTCAAAAAATATTTTAATATATGAACCCAACAGGGAAATCTGACATCAGCCATGGTCATTGAAATGGAAGCATCTCTATCAGATCTTTGATATCGGTTACAATAAACTTCCCCCATCTGCAGGTGTTGACAACGCAGGAAAGAATTCTAGAGATTGAAGATTAGTTTTTGTACTTTCGCATCCGTCAAAGTCTCGAAATCAGACTCTGAGAACGTTGAACCTTTTTTGGCTTTTTGTGCAGAAGTCAGGATTTTATTAAGCAGATTACGATCTTCTTTTTCTCTCCCTAAGCCCCAACGTCCACAGAGGGAAGATCAAGATCCTCAAGGTCAACGCCACCTGCCCCCACCCAGCCCCCACCACGCTGGAAATCAATGCAGTAGAGGAGGCGAAAAGCTTCACCTATCCTGGCAGCATTGACAGAAAGGGTTAGACAGATGCCACTGTTAAAGTCAAGATTGGCAAGGCAAGGACAGGTTTTCTCCAACTGAAGAACATATGGGTATCCAGAAACATCTGCATCATCACATGATCAAGTTGTTCAACACCAACATGAAATCAGGTCTGTGTTCTATTGACATGGAGACATGGAGGACCATGGTCACCACCACCAATCCAGACTTCCACCAACACCTGTCTGAGAAAGATCCGCTGTCTTGATACCATTGGCGGCCAAGAAGTGTGGCAGCGAACAAGACATCAGCCCGCAGGAGATGCGATTCTTTAAAAGCGCTGTAGATGGATCGGCCACACCCTCCGCAAACCAGCCTCCAGCACCACAAGACAAGCCCTCACATGGAACCCCCAGAGAAAGAGGGAAAGAAAAGAAGTTGGCTAAGAAATAGGTAGCCCCGAGACATTATGGCAGATATCAAAAAGACGAGCCACACCTGGGGACAATTGGAGAACCTGGGGGACACGGAGAACCTGGCTCGGGTCCGAGACATATCAAAAGATGAGCCACACCTGGGGACACTTGGAGAACCTGGCTCAGGTCCGAGACATATCAAAAGATGAGCCACACCTGGGGACACTTGGAGAACCTGGCTCAGGTCCGAGACGCCTGGAGGACTCTCGTAGGTAGTCTGTGCCCCACGAAGAATAGGCGTTGGTTGATTGACTGGAGCCCCACCTTACCATCCAAGTCTCTTTCGGTTACTTGCGTTTTTGTAAATTGGCACCTGACTTATTTCGGCGTTTCATTCTGACACGGGCAGCCAGCTAGCGCAATATCGTCTGATTCGAATATCGACTTTTCAGCCAATCAGCTGCTAGTCGGCAGGACCTTGTTCTACTGGCAGCGCCCTCTCTACTGACGGACTGATTGAACGGGAGGGTACGGCCACCCTCAAGCGAGTGCGAACTCTTTTGTATCTTACCACCTGGAAACGGCACAGCGAAAATGAGAGCGAGCAATCGACCATGGTCAATTAATCTACCGATCGAAGTCCAAAGGGCAGGAGAACGGAAACTGAGTCAGTGCAATTTTTCTTCCTCTTCCAGCGTTGCCATGACGACGGTTTTAATAAATTACTGGGCGGAAGAAATGCTGACAAGTGGATCCGAGATTCTTTTGAAGGCCTTGTTTTTAATTTGGCGCGTTCAAGATAAAGGAAATGCAAACCTGAAAGAAACGATCTTAGGAATTTTTTAAACATCAAGTGCAGTGCAAATTTAGTCTGGCAGTTATATTTTAAGCCATGAGTTTGTCAGGCATAGGTGTTCACAGAGGAGTATAAAAGGAAGCTGTATTTAAGTTCAATCAAATAACTTAAACCGCAGCCAAAGGAACTTTCTTGCCTGATCAATACGCATTCTAGATCTTAAGCAAGGCCAGGTTGGGCGAACAAGAACCCATATTCGTCAGAATCAGAAGAAAGCCTTAATGGACTCCTATCACGCGCCATTTCAAACTACAGCTAATGCTAACACGTCATGCGTGCGCATCTGATAACTAAGAGAATCCACATTAAAGATTCAGCACGTCTCTCGGTATGCTCTGCCAGATGCAAATGTGTGTGCATGTACAGTCTGTGCTGCTTACAAACATGACTTGCATCTCAAGTGTCCACAGCCGCCTATATGTTTCGCTATTGTGACATTTCCAGATTCTCTTCTTAGGCCATTCCTGAAGCAATTTTTTAAAGCAAATTTGCTTTCTTTCTTTTTATGGTTTCCTGTTGTTCCTGATTCATTTGGTGGCGAACAGACTATTTTTAGCTGTTCGTAAACAATACTGATTACTCTGCTGCGTGTCTCTGTCTTGAAAACTGACACTCAAAGAACGTGAGTTTAAAAAAAATTTCATAACTTGTCCGATCAACACGTGACAGCGGGGAGAGTGTCACAAACGGGATGGAAAGCTGAGAAGCCCGACTCCCCCCGTCCCCCCCCCCAAAGCCTGCCATCTTTAACTGACAGCAGATGATGCCACACAGCATTCACTAGTCCACAGATCTGATCTCGGCAAAGACCTCCAGATACCAGCTTCTATTTCCAGTGTAGGAGATCAGCTGTTATGCCGAAGGCGACATTTACAGCAGTTGTCCAGATCTCTTCTGCCCCTTCCCTGTTAGAAATTGGTATTATTGAATTATTAACAATTTTCGGGGGGGGGGGGGGTAGTCTGGCTTTTTTCATTGACGCTAAGTGCAGCTATGGTGATAACAGGTCATGATCAAATCTAGAACAATCTTTTCGTCGGCTTCATATCCATTGATCTACGGATCTGGTTATCGTCGTGAATAGATTTGTGTGTAAAGGAAGGAAGGAAGGAAGCAGAAGCAACTTTGCTTCTGCTTGTATTGATTCTAGTGTTGTTTTCTCATGTCCACTTGAAAGTAAAAAAAATTGTTTTTAATGCTACATTTTGCGTTAAACAGAAAAAAAACTGAAAGCCTTGGAGCATAACCCATCGTCAGGACAACACACAACATAAAATCAGTAAAATGTAGTATAAAATCCAAAATAGGAGGATGGAAAGGAAATTGAGAAAGACATTCGTGGATCAAAATGGCTGCCACCTGGAAGCTATGTGCAGGAAGTGGAAGAGGGAATGCTGGGAAAAGTAGGAAACTAAAAAGAAACAGTAAGCGGAGAGGATGCCAGAAAGGGCAGATTGAGTAAATATGAAAAAATGAACAAAATAAACAAGTATAGAAATTAGAATTCATTAAGATAATCACAATAAAGTAGCATAAATAAACACTAGTTGTGGTTAAATGCTAAGTATAAGAAAGTATAAACAGGTATGTATATATATATATGAGAATTTTTTTCCTCTTGTACTCCTGTTAAGCATTGCACTCTCATTGCAACAACTCTTAATGATATTAAAATCATTGTCACGTCTTGGGGTAAGGAAAGTACCCCATAGACTCTAGATTTGATCCATCAACAGCCATTTTGATTAAGTTAGTTCTTTAATCACCTTGTCTAAGCTGTCATCTAGCTTTCTCAAGTAATCAATCACGGTAATCAATAGGTGGAGCTTGATGCGCTCCTATAATTAACGAGGGGGCGTGACTTCTGCTGTCTTTGTCCTGTCCTGTTTGGTTGATGTATTTAACTGTCTTGATGACCATGTATGTGAATGTACCAATGTATTTATGAGAGCTTAGAATAAAAAGGACTGGCTTAGAACGTCAAATTATCTTCTGCTAAATCTTCTGCTGCCGAGTCTGCCGAGGACAGTCTGCTAAGGACAGTCTGCTGAAGGCTGATGGTGTTAAGCCTTGTCGCAGAACCAAGTGTCCCCTTCTGCTGGACATGTGGGAAAACTCTACGCTGACCAAGAAACTCTACCCTGACCAGGAAACTCTACCCTGACCAGGAAACTCTACCCTGACCAAGAAACTCTACCCTGACCAGGAAACTCTGCGCTGACCAGGAAACTCTACGCTGACCAAGAAACTCTACGCTGACCAGGCGAAAGAGGAACCGCAGGACGTAGAGGAGGAAGTCGAGGGACAGAAGGAAGACAACAGAAACAGATCCGCCCTTGAGTGGCTGTAACTGAACTCTAGGGCAGCGAGTTCAGGGGTCGAAGGTCGGCAGAGAAGTGTCCCGCAGTGAGGTGACTGTGTGACGTTAGTGAGGAAAGTTGCCAGTGACTTCTTCCTTTTTCCTTCAGCCATTTTCGAATTCGAAATATGGTCATCATATGATCAGGCTGATTTGGGTATATATCATTTCAGCGAATACACGCTGGGTTTTTTTCCTGCCGGAAATTCCCAGTTTCTAGTCCGACACGGCCAGGATAACAGTGAGGGTGGGTAACCTGCTGTATTCTCGCTGTGCTTCTGGTGAGGGTGGGTAACCTGCTGTATTCTCGCTGTGCTTCTGGTGAGGGTGGGTAACCTGATGTATTCTCGCTGTGCTTCTGGTGAGGGTGGGTAACCTGATGTATTCTCGCTGTGCTTCTGGTGAGGGTGGGTAACCTGCTGTATTCTCGCTCTGCTTCTGGTGAAGGTGGGTAACCTGATGTATTCTCGCTGTGCTTCTGACCCTGGTCTCATCAAATACATTACACTGTCTTCCTCGTCCTCTTCTGGTTTGCTTGATGTTCTTCTTTCCTTCATTCGTTCTTTCTTTTCAGTGTCAGAGTTTCGAGTGTGGGATGTTGAATCGTAATTGTCACGTGACAGACAAAGCTGGTAATGCAAATGCAGCAAGTAACTTAATGGAAACTTTATTATTTACAATGAAGAGCTTTCTATTCTTGCCCATCCCAGCTGTAAATAAGCAGTTGCCATAGACACAGGGAATATCATATTTAAAGGCTTCCGAGTGCTTGTTTATCTGTGTAAATAATTTATGGCTCAAGGTAAGAGTGTAGAGAGGATTCTGTTTCTAATCAAACGTCTCGGGTTCTCCCCAGTCTCTCTCTCACTCACCACCGAAATATTAGTGCACGACACACATGCACAGACGCATGCACGCTCCCATATTTATGCAGTCGCAACAACATTTATGCAGTCGCATAAATGTATTGAGAATGCTTCCTGTTTGTTCGTTCGCTTGTTTATTTTAGAAATTCCATCGCCATCCACCTTTGAACACCCACACATCAACTCAGTTCAACCTACACATCAACTCAACTCTCTATATGTCACGTGACTGAGGTCACCCCAGCACATGAGCGATCTCCGGAGGCGGATGTGTTTGGACACCCCATCCCGACTCTGTCTGAGAAGAGTATTCGGTCCCATTGTAACGCCGAAATACATCAGATGGCTAGAATACCTTAAAACCAGAGTTTTCGATATCTATTTAATACGGGAGAATTTTAAATCTAAAGGAACAACTTTTTCTGTTACCAGAACTGCACACCGTCTAACCATGTTCAAGTGACACATGTTCACATTTCCCCAAGGTGTTTACATATGCACTGAGTGTTCATAATATTGTTAAACACTTTTCAAGCGCTAGTAGACGAGTAAAGGGTGCGAAGAGTTGGTAACAGAAAATCGTGTTTAAATAACGTTTCCAGGCCATAGCAGTTCTCTAAATTCGAGTAAGTCTTTAGGAAAGAACTAGTGGGAATAAGAGAGGCCGCATGTGGATTCAATCCACAAGACTGCTCATAATTTCACAGGCCGAACGGACCCTACGGCCCTTACATTTATGAACAATCAGAGGACAAACTAACGGCCGGAGACAAGTACAGAACTGTGTCATGGAGGTTACACAGGCTGACCTCATCCAGTTGTAAGCATGTTATGTGGTCTCAATAAACCCTCTACTTCGTGCTTCAATCTTCTTTCTCGCAGTAGACTCTTGCTGGCTTGTCGAGTTGTGCACTGGGTGCAGTTTTCTCGAATGTAAATCTGCAATTTACGATCGTGGACAGCAGAGTGTGCTAGAGTACGGGAGGTGAGGAAAGGATGCCGAAAGAAGGTGGGGAGTAACAAGATTTTTTTGTTAAATATACGCCATGATATTAACTAAATAGACCGAACAGGCAGTGATCTTAACCTGGACTCACACCGTTCACCTTTGTCAAACGAAAACAGATGTTCAAAAAAATAGTCGATCTGCATGCAAACAGCAGTTAAGATGAATTTTTTTAACCAGATCAAAACTGTAGTCATGGAATTTTTTAAACAGTCTTGGCAAGGAGACATCTTATGGCATGTCTCTTGATTCCCTTTGGATGAAATATTGTAAGCAGACGATAGTAGCTTACCACTGTTTTCTTTCAACTCAGTGAAACTATAAGTACAAGTTAATCATCAAAGTTCCTAATCGTTTCGTTATTCAGCAATGAGGTGAATGAATGATAGAAATCTGGACTGGGTTGCATGGACATTCTTATCTCCTTTTCGTACTTAAAGGTGCACATAAAATACACAGGGCTGAACAGGTCTTACGACCGCCTTTATGGCTAGAAAGCCAAATATACGAACGGTTATGCAACCGAACCCTATTTATATTTAATAGGGCTGTTGCTGCTTAGAGTTTTTTCCCAGAATGCATTTCCTAAGCCTGTGCATGTGTATGTATGTGTGCGTGTGTGTTTGCTTGTGGGCGTCCTTGCGTGTGCGTGCGTGCGTGCGTGCGTGCGTGCGTGCGTGCGTGCGTGCGTGCGTGCGTGCGTGCGTGCGTGCGTGCGTTTCTATTTCCTTCGTTTGACCTCCGCTTATGAATCTGTGAGAGCAGAGACTGTGAACCCAAACAAGTCAAACTCTGGCCACGTGACACTCACCACAAACACACACTGGCTGTAGCGAAGCCCACTGTTATTTTTTGTGCAAACTCCCGTTTCTTGTTTCATTACAGTTTTGCGGTTTCCTTCGTTTTCGGCTTCCGCACGACAGCACAGCCTTAATAGCCGGACACGTTTGCTCGATGTGAACCTTACATTTGGTGGAGGTTCATTTTGCCCTGCGGGGGAATGTTTACGAACCCCGCGTTTCCTCGCAGATATTGGGGCCCACGCTATAGGGGCACTAGGAGAAAAGATGGGAAAATCAATGCAGCTCTCCCGCGGACAATTACGCAAGAGGTCCGCTTCATCTGGCGCTCAGAGCGTAATCCATTTAGTAAGACGTCGCTCGGCCAGCGGTGAGACCATACACTTGCCCAACGCGTCCCCATTCTCACAGCGCTAACGGCCTCCAAGTGAGCACCACAATCAGATGAACATCACGCAGCCAGCGAGCTCCCCACAACAGAATCACTCCAACTAAAGAATAAACCCAAACTTTAGACAGAAAGATGACTACAAGCGCAGTTCCCCTTTCTTTCTTTCTTCTTTTCTTTCTTTCTTCTTTTTCTTCCTTCCTTCTTTCCTTAATTTTTTCTATCCTTCCTTTCTTCCTTTTTTCTTTCGTTCCTTCCTGTCTATCTAAGGTCAAGGGGCATGTCCTTTTCGGATATTGTGCATTTTCCCCTTCCCGGATTTCTGTACGTTTCCCCTCCCCTTGTCCAGTAGCACATACTGAAGATATTGCCGGCTGGTCCCAGTGTATACTACTAAACCTTCGTGGCTAAGGGGATTACATTCCTGAACACTTCATAAAAATCTCTTGGATATTATCGCTATCAAGCAACACCACAGACTGGGACGTGGAAGATGTTTTTCTTTTGTTGAATCATCCCCTTTTCCGCAACTTTGAGTCTACTCCGAAGGGCATGGGACCTTGTGTATGAACTGATATTCGGATCGGTACATGTGCATCCGAGATTTTGCTGAAAGGGGTTAGTATTTTATTCTGGACATTGGCTGATGCTGTCTGTGGGTTTCCTACTTTGGATCTTGCAGACGATATTATATCTTGCGATTTCTCACCATCTTGTCCCGGATTCGCTCCAAATAAACATTAAAAATATTGCTAAGTTTCACTCCCGTCATCTATAAAATGGGTCACAAGCCCCACTCGCCCTGTATATGTTATACGTGCATTTGTTTATATGTGTATATGTATTATGCTTATATATGTGTTTATGTTTATTAGTACGTATTTGTATATTTTACGTGGAGTTTTTGTGTTTATCTAAAGACCATTCAAACCAGCCCAGAGTTTGAATTAACATGTGGCCTCGAACGAGTCATAACTCAGTTCGAAAACAAAGCTTCCATCACGCTTAAGAAACTGGCTGCACAGTCCTGTGATTGGTTAAAGGCTACTCCTGCTGCCCAGCCCAGACGATGCCAGCCTCAAATACCGTGAACCAGTCGGACTTAAGAAACTTGCCAGAAGCTGATCGAGGCGCAGCGAAGGACCTCACGCAGCTAAACTTGTACGTGCTGCTGGGATATCCTTTGTAGCATCTCATCTACGAGAAACGATTCAAACCTACTTGGTCTCAGGTTTCGAGGCAAGGGTCTCACTTCACCAGTCCAATTTGAACCCTTCGAAAACCCAATCTCATAATTATATGTACACTTTTTTTTCGCAAAGTCGTGTGGGGGATGTGCTTATCTTGTAAACACGTTTTCTCCCAACTGAGTACAAATGGTACTATTACAGACATCGACAAAACAAACCCAGTGGCACCAGCCGCATCTGTAAATTCTGTGTAGGAATTACCGTTTTTTGTTTTATTGTGGTTTTTCGTTATGCTTTGTTTGTTCTTGACGTGGACGGAATGACAACGCTCAGCTGTCATAGGAAACGCGTTCTCACATGACATCTTCATATTCTAGGAGAGAAAAATGTCTGCTTCAGATGAACCCCGGCATTCCACTGAGAACTCTTTGATCGCCAGCAAATTCCATCGGCCGGCTGCGAAATCTGAGACTTTTTATTTCCTGCAAATGACGCACTTGCGTTGGAACTACGTCAGGTATCTGAAAGCTTATAGCAGAGATCTTTGTATCTCTGTTTTTGCTGCAAACATAACATTCTGTTTGTTTACTGCATTTGAAAAGAGTCAGCCTGTCAGTTCACAAAAGGAACGTATTTTAGCTCATGTTCTACACCTCACCCCCATCTCTCTCTCTCTCTCTCTCTCTCAACAACCTTTATCTCCTGTTTCTCTACGAGACCGCCTCGGTGGTCTAGTGGTTAAGGCGTCCGCTTCCGAGGCGGTAGGTCAGTGATTCGCATCCCGGGCGAGTCATACCTAAGACTTAAAAATTGCCAATCCAGTAGCTGCTCTGCCAGACGCCTGGCACTATAGGGAACAGCAGTAGGATTGGTTAGCCCCGGTGTCAGTATGTGACTGGGTGGGACTGAAGCCTGTGTTGGGACAGTAGTCTCAGTGTCATCATCTTAAGCAACTTGTCTCAAGAAACATCGTCCTGATGTGCACCAAGTTTGCGATGGAACGTTAAGAACCAAGCAACCAAGCAACCAACCAACCAAGCAACCAACCAACCAACCATCCAAGCAACCAACCAGCCAACCAGCCAACCAACCAACCAACCAACCAACCAAACGTTGGCCAGCACATGTTTTCACTCCTTCCCGTATAACGTAGTTAGATGTGAAGGTTGTCCAGTGACCTGCTTCAGGTCGTAGGTGGAAGGGGTGTTTGAGACATACCCTCCACCTACTTTCTGTGGGCCAGCACCCTCCCCCGACTCTCGGGTCAGGTGCCCCCTGCCAGCTGGTGGAGTGAGGGGCGGGAGGGGCGGCGCACGGGCGTCGAGCCGGGGGTCTAACCAGTCGCCCATCGACTCCCCAACGCCGTCCACTTGGCTTTCAAATCTGCTGTTCGCCTCGACTGACTTTTTCATTTACAGGAAAATGGAGAGTTTCCCCCCCCCCCCACTCCTTTTTCCATTGTGCGTGTGCGTAGTTGTCCGTGCGTGCGTGCCTGCGTATGTGTGTGGTGGGGAATGCGCAACAGCAAGGGACAGATGATTCAGAGGGACAGACCGATAAGATAAGGTAAGACTTTGTTTCCCACGTGCAAGCATAGGACTTTTTCTTGGTGTCACAGAACACAGGCAATCCAACACTCAAATCCTAAAATAGAATAGAGCAATGGGACACTTCCCCATATACACGTACCTACACACGCATACAGCACCCTCCCCCATGCTGCAGGCGCACACATACCCGCACCCCCCCCCCCCACACACACACATACACTGATTCCTTGAGCTTTGCCATGCTGAGGGCAACTGACTAGGAAGGAGGGCTAGAGAGATAGCTAGGCTAGACAGGTTAGTTGTTAACCATCCTGTGAAAAGAAGGAGTTGCGAAAGTGAGCTGTTCTCGTTTTGAGTCCTCGAAAGCGTATGCCCGATGGAAGGAGTTCGAACAACTGGTTGGCTGGTGGGTCACATCAGCAGCGATGTTTCTGGATCTGCAAGCGAGACATGAGGAGTACAGCGAGGCAAGCGATGGAAGTCCCTGCCCTATGATCTCAGACGCGCTGCCCACCACACGTTCTAACTGATCCCGTGTCTTCTGCTGGCGCTGCCGTGCCAGACTATGACTGAGAAACTAAGAATGTTTTCGATCACAGCATGGTAGAAATTCTCAAGGATAGATCTGTGGACTTCAAATTTCTTTAGATGTGAGAAGTGCAGTCTCTGCTGACATTTTCTGACGATGGGCGTGGTGTTGGTGGTCCACGAAAGATCTTTAGAGATGATTGTACTCAGTCACTTAATGACCTGCTCAACCATCACACCATTAAACCCCTAGGGGTGCGAGTGGCGTTTTGTTCTTGCGGAAATCGATGATCAATTCTTTAGTTTTGGACAGACTGAGCTCCAGGTTGTTGGAGGAGCACCACCCAACCAGTCGTGCT
>SMGT01000550.1:9854-20670 GCA_004794575.1 Lanistes nyassanus | reverse complement strand
ATACATACATACATACATACATACATACATACATACATACATACATACATGCAGGCTAGTGTGAAATACACAATACCTTGTGCTGTGTGCAGCATGACCGCTGCCACAAGGCTGATGGTGAAAAGTACCATTGTCTGAAACTGGAGAAAAGGTTTAGAATTTCTTTATTCCGTATGCCTGGATTCGTGTACGTGACATTTACTTGGTGGGAGGGGGCGTTTAAGAAAGATAAGAGAGATAGAGAGGAAAAGGGGGGACAATTTGATACTAAACTGGAACTTCATTGAAAAAGCCTTCGGCTGTATTTCAAGAAAGGAGGGGATGATGTTACTGGTGTACACAATTACCCTGAAAGACAGTTCAATCATATAGATCTTTCAATACATATCAGTGGATACACACATGTTCAACAAAGTGCCAAGCACTTAACATGATTATCTCGAGACAAACATTTCGTAGTTGACAATAAACTTTCTACTTTAAGATCTAAGCTGCACTTTTTAATACTACTTATGGTCGAAAAAAGCACCATAACACGAATTTTACTCAGGATTTTGTTCTTCAAAAGAAGCGGTGGTTGGTAACAGAAGAGGTGTTTGAATACCACCCTCTTCATTTCTTTCAATATGTGACCGAGATCTCGAGTACAAAAATCAGAGCATGTCAAAAAGACTTAAAACACGACAAATCCCTGGCTGACATAGTTCTACTATGGAAATGATAAAAAAATGTAAAGAAATGTAAAGAACTATAGCGCAATAGTCTGTGCCACATACACGATTTAAACAGGATCACAGTTTTCTTTCTTTGTAGATAAAGCTTCGCTACAGCTTTGTTTAAAAGCTATAGGACAAATTTATGAACTAAAATTGGGTGAAATCTTTCCTCCAGATGGTGGCAAATTTTCTTTTGAATTGTCTTTATCAGCTCAATCGGACGATGTGAGGTCTAGATCCAAATGTGGAGGACTGTAAAAATGGCAATGACCAAGAACACCCCATTATACAGCTTATCTGCTGGTATCACACAGTCTGACAGGATAACGGATCTATACACAGACACGTTTGTATAAATCGTGGGTGTCAATTCTGGGTTACTCTTGTACCAAATTAGTACTTCGGCTGTGTTTCTTAAGTCCACAGGTCGGCTATTATCACTAAGGGTCAGCTACTTTCCTTGATAAGCCCAAATAAACTCAAGATATTCATTCCTTACCTGCAGTTTTCAGGACAACAGATTCTCTACAAACCCCACATGCGCGGTAAAAAGCAGTGATCTCTTCTAACACGTTCATAAAGGTCAAGGGCAGTTTCTACGCCCTGAGAGCAGTGAGGGACAGGTGAATATAAAACTTCTGCAGGAAGGTTGCCACACACCTCAGACATTTCATGACAAATGAGTGTGTCCTTGTCATGGCGGGATGAGGCGGTAAAGGTTTCTAGTCTTTTGGAAGTCCATCGATTATACGTGTCATTCAGGTACTTTAACTCGGGATTTATTTGCTCCCTAGTTATCCCGTTCGACGTAACTTAATCCCGCAGTTTCTAATTTAGTCTAATTTATCCGTCTGTAAGTCGGCGAGTTTGCCTCTTGTCCATGTGTATGGAATGAATCATTTTAAAATTTAAAAAAGAATGTAATCCTTCCTTACTAATGTTGAGAGATAGTCAAAAAGCAGAAGTCAATTGAAAACGTTTGACTAAACCTTTCCCTAAGAAACGTTCACTGGACTGTCACTGGGCATTGCGAAGAGGCAAATGTCCCTTCCTTAGATATTTAAAATAGGGCAGATGTAAGTTTGTTTGTTTTTGTTTTTTTACAAAAGGAATTTAAAAATGATCCACTTACCCTCAAAGTCTGCACCACCTTTTAAGCTTAAAGATCCAAACCGTACTACCTGTTGAGGTATTTATAAGAAACGGGCAAACAATCTCAGGAGGTGCGATAAGGACGTTTAAAAATGTCGTTAAAAAACGACTTCGTTGGCAGAAAGATAAGCCTGGCCTTGGCGCAATGTTTTTCACTACATGTGACCACTCGGCTTGTGGAGTAGAATCGGAACCCTCCATCAACACTGAACAGTAACGACAACGAAGATAGAGACGAGGAGTAAGAAGAATTGACGACAATGAAAAGAAGAAGCAAGAGTTGAAAGTCATCCCCTAACAATGATAACAGTGATAACAATGATATAGCAATGAGGAGCTAGTAAATCGTGTAGTTTGTACACAGGCTACACAAGATCTTTTGTATGTAAAATATGTCTGAATAGGATGTTATAAATCCTGCATTATTTATGAAAGTCAAAAATGATACTGTTTGCTACAGTTTACTATAAAGCTACATAGGATCCTCTTGAGAACACGTTCTAGAAAAGTATAAGAAGATGCTGCTGGATACACATATCCTTCAATCTCTGATAAGAATGATAAGAGTGTGCACTCCTGTCCTCAATCTGAATGAATGCATGAAACCGAAAAATTGGTTTGTTCTAAAACAAACGAAGCTCATGTTACTGCTTTTAAATCATTCCTCCTACTCACCAACCCCCGGCCTCTCCCCTCCCTGAAAAAACCAAGGGTTTGGGATATATTTGAGAAAGACAGGACAAACGAAGGGTAGGAATGAGGAGACAATGATAAAAGAGTCACTTGTATGAATGAAAAGAAATTATTGCTCCCTTAACCAGAGAACACCTTACAACCTGCTGAAGGTTATCTGAAATGGACGATCCTGTGAGAAACAAATTCCAGCACACACGCCTACATTCAATAGCGAGTGCGCCCGCCTTTGGTACTCAAGTTTAGGATCTACGAGACTGGCCAGCGGAAGCTCTATTAAATGTCAGTTCAACAACTGAAATCTGTGGCTTTTGTGGTTTTTAGACGATCTCTCGCTGTCGTGTTTACCCTCCAAATTTTATTTTAGGTAACAGAAAGAATGTGAACATTCCATGACGAAAATAAAATTGGGTAAGGTGTGCGTGTGTGTGTGTGTGTGTTGCTACACCCCCTAATGGGTTGGAATAAGGGGTATTTATTTGACATGACATTCCGTGTATTCTAAGCTATAACTCTGCAGACAACGTACCTTTAATTGTACTGCGCGAAACTGTCTTTCGCGTCCTTCACATGCCTTTTGCACCCTATAGTTCACCATAGCAAATGTCTATTACAGCAAAGCTGTCGACGCGCAGTTTGACTGGTCTAGTTTATTTTGAAAATATGAATGCAGTCAGCACAAACATACGCTTTCTTTTTTTTTCTTTTTTTTCTTTTTTTTTACATAGTTGTCACAGATATAACACACACACACACGTGTCTCTGAAGACGCAGCTATCAACATCGTGTAATGTGCAGATTGAGGTCAGCGGGGTCAGAGAACACAACACGACTTCTATGCTGAGAAGCAGCTGTTTGGATCTGTAAAAATCAGCTAAACGTTTAAGCTACGGAGCAATATACTTCGTCTGTATATCGATACGTTTGATAAGTCATTCAATCTTCCTTCCTTCCTTCTTTCCTTCCTTCCTTCCTTCTGTGATATTTAAACGACCCAGTCCCATGACAGCTTGGAAGAGGCCGGGTGGCCCACTGCAGACCCATTCCACAGGTCCCGGCCCCCCCCCCCCTACACCAACCCCGAACTACGCACCACCCCCAGCAAACGCCAGGCGGGTCGCAGAACAATGGGTGGAGGTACCCGCTATTAGTGACTTTTGAACCCGACAGAAGCCAGCATCCAAAACCTCTGGGCTGCAAGCAGTGACACTTTTTCAATATGATTATAAAACTCCAATCCTTTACCATGTCAGTATTATTGTTTCTAAGATGAATTTGTCTGTGGGCTGTAAAGGTTTTGAGACCTCAACTGATGACGATGAATACTGACAGTTTTATTTCTGTCACTGGCTAGTAAATTTCCACTGACAATTCAAACTATGCTGCTTACCTTCTTATGAAGACTGCATATTACGTTTACCACAGGCGCTTAACCTGCAGACACTCCTTTCATTCCCTCAACATGGCCCTTGACCTGTATGACTTCTGAGAACAGCAAAACTTGTTAAAAATGTGCAGTATATTGTACAAAAAAACTTTCAGACAAAGCACACGTTTTTATAAACATGCTTTCCTACCACCAAGATCATTTGATGTCGTCAAGAAATTGAACTTCCAACTGTTTTCACTGAGAAATCAATCGCGAAATTGTCAGTACTCATACCCACTTTGTGTTTCTTGAAAACGGCTGTTGCCAAATAAATGAATGAATAACCCGCACGTGGCTTTGGAGGGGCTGACAAAAGAAGGCAGATAGCATACAGACAGAAACAGAAGACGTGAAGAATGAAGAATGTACGGGCAATTGAACAAAGACTCTTCGCGCCAAATGGCCTCCAGGCAATGTTTACTTCATGTTGTTTGACTGTGAAAGCAATTCAGATTACTCTTCTGTCCGTCCCTGCTTTTACTTCCTGTGTTGTCAGACAACGAGGGGCTGGTGTACAGGAACTTCCGACACTAGATGCCCCTGCCGCCACCGTTCACGAGACTTCACTGCACGTGCACTTGCAGCCATGCCTGTAACGTTTTGTGGGGTGTGCTGGAATTCTAGGGAAGAAATACGAAAAGCATACGCCTAGTGCAGACCCTCACCTTTTCAATCAAAAGGTACACGACCAGATAACTTAACACATTTATTGAACTATAAACATTAGAAATGAAAGCTGAGGAAAGAAATGTGCAGTTGAACAAATACGTAACAGTGCGTGTGTGTGTATGTGCGTGATAGCAACAGTTTGTGACACGAAACGATTGTCTGAACAATGTGTGATGCAACTAGCATACAATTAAATTCATATGAAATAGCGTGATAACGCAAAAGACTACTTGCGGGGAAATGAGTTAATCCAAAACCGGAACAGAACAGTTAATCCATAAATCGTTCTCATCAGGTAATGACCCGCAGAAGTAGCCCGAACAAGATGGGATGGTTGACACGTAAGATGCAGTTCGTAGAAGCGCAAATGTTCTGACTGACGAGCGTAGATCCGAGAAAAGTCTGTAGCAGGGTCAAGGTGATCTGTGAATCCAGTTGTACCGTGCCAGAAGAACTCAGGAGATGGAGCTTGTCCAAAGGTGTCAGGAACACTGGTTACGAACCATGTATCGTACTGCTAGTCCGTTAGACCTTGAGATGTCCTTGCTTAACTGTCACAAGGTAACATTCGAGTCTTCATAGATTTCAGATCTATGAAGAAAGTTCACTTCTACAAGTGAATGGGTCCGTTTGACTGTACACTCCCAGCCTACTATTAGACTGTTTACAATGAGAGACAGGTTCACTGTGATGAATACTGGTAACTCGTCCGTTAAACCTTACACCACTGAAGATTTAACATTATCTTACGTTTCTTCATAAGACAAAAAAAAGTTGACACATACTCGCTGCAGAAGCATAAAGTACTTCTCCCGGCTAGTAATGAATCACTACAATAGCTTGCTATGTAGCTACACGGATGCAGCCTTCATAGTAGAACGTATAGCGTACGGCTAACCGTTGATGATGGATTCGCGACGAGACAACTATTTCGTTTCTCGACACTTTCTTTCCACAACGCTATTTTTCTGAATGAGTTAAGTCTATACGCGAAGTCTAGTTCCTTCCAGTGACCGCTGAACAATGATCCTACATTAACAGCGCGCCTTGTACTGTTGGAAAACCGTTAACAAGTCTCACAGACTAGTAACACGTCTGACTCTTCCGTATCTCCAGACCAAAACTGCCAAAATCCGTTTAACCTCCCCCGCTGTTTCTCCCGTTCCCCTGGACGACCAAATTCACATTTGCCCATTGGTTTCCGAAGACTGAGTCATACGCGATTTTGTTAAAGAGAGTGTCCACTCAAACCTAACAACCCTTTTATTCTGCACTAACACATGGGAAATGACAAGAAAAGGTCATTATCTGAGGTAAACTTTCAGTATGACGTTTCTTTATATATTAAAAGTGCACTCAAAAGTGCAAAAAGATAACTCTGTGAACACGTATGTGGAAAACTTGACATCGGTTATGTCCCCTCCCATATGACGTCAACAGGGTATGATCATGTCTGCTATGTGAGAAACTGGCGGTGTTCGAGTAGAGAGATCAAAACGGGGAAAATTTGCGGGACAAACACCAGTAAAAAGATGATAAAATTTCAGTCACAAGTCTTTACAGGAGCTTAAAAAAGTGTCATTTTTTTGCATACTATACATCGATACATCGAAGTGCATTCTCTAAAACCTTTTATTTAGTCCTAAAACCGTAGCTTTTGATGGCTGTTCGTCACTTCACGTCACTTCGTGGCTGTTCTTGGCTATTCGTGCATCTCGACAGACAAGGATACGATGACATTTCAAACACATACGTTCAAAAGCTCCATACATCTGTGATTTTTTCTGGTATATTATGCATCAGAAACTTATAAAAGTATATTTTGATAATAACTTATCCCCGGTATTCCGTATTCGGGGTTTCGAAATGGAATGATACACGGCAGAAGAGCAGATCTGTAAAATGTACGTACTCAAGTGTCGATTTTTGGCATATTATGCATCAGATAATTCAGAAAGTGCATTCTGATGCTTGATATACCTTTAAAACCTTTTATTTAGACCTAAAACCATGATCTTTCGTGGGTGTTCGGTATTTCGTATGAGCAGACGATAACAGTACTGACGCAAACCTGTAAAATGTACGAACTCGTGTCGATTTTTGGCATATTATACATAAAATAATTCAAAAAGTGCATTCTGGTGTTCGATATACCTTGAAAACCTTTTATTTAGGCCTAAAACCATGGATTTTGGTGGCTGTTCGTGGCTGTTCGTATCGGTATTTCGTATACACGGCGGACGAACAGACGATAACTGTACTGACACAAATATTTAAAATGTACTCTACTCAAGGGTCGATTTTTGGCATATTATGCATCAGATAATTTAGAAAGTGCATTCTGATTCTTGATATACCTTTAAAACCTTTTATTTAGACCTAAAACCACGGATTTCGGTGGCTGTTTCTGGCTGTTCCAGTGTCCGGTATTACACGGCGGACGAGCAGACGATAACTGCACTGACACAAATATTTAAAATGTACGTACTCAAGTGTCGATTTTTGGCATATTATGCATCAGATAATTCAGAAAGTGCATTCTAATGCGTGACATATCTTTAAAACTTTTTATTTAGACCGTGGCTGTTCGTGGCTGTGCGGGGGTTTCGTATGACCGTGGCATGCCGTCTTTGTTGATACCAGTTTGACGTCACGAGCCTCGATTCGGCTGTTCCGGGTTTTTTTTAGGTCAGTCTCCTCAATGCAGAACTTTCGATTAAAATAGTGACTGATCGGTCGATCTTCTGGTAAAATGACTAGTGCCACGCGATTCCTCAGATTTGATTCTATTTAGGCATACAAAGTTGCCATGGAGAGTGAACCCTCACTTTAAAGAACAAATGACGTCTTTCCTCTTATTCTTACGCAAATTTATGCGTCACTAACGTGTCAACAATTCTATGAATGAAAGGATGCAATACTATGTAAAAAAAAAATGATATAGTGCTTAGAACAGTCGCGCTGAAAGAAAACCTTGCGTAACGCAACAATGCCCTCTGCGTCATATGACTCACACGATCTTGCTATGCGACCTGCTCAGCGCGTGCTGGGGTCAAGGCTCTGCTCTGCTCTTGTCTGACCACTTCCGCCCTCTTTCTCGTGCGACGAGCTGCAGAGCGTCCCTACACCCTGGTGTACGATCACCGCCCGGACTTCAAAGACAACAGCGACGAGAACTTCTGCCATTTTCCTGCTTGCGCTTTTGCTAAGCCCTTTGACTGCGGCAACGGACAGGTTAGAACAAGTTCATAGTCACTCACTGGAGGAAAAGTTGCTACAAACTGCAGATTTGGAATTACTAGGAAAAGACCGTCGTGTGGGGACAAACCTAAGTTTGCTTTCTGAGTAAGTGTGCTTGCACTGAAAGAACTACTTTTTAACTGTGAGCCTCCAGATATTCTTCTGGGCCATTTTTTTGACTGTGGTTCTCTCGTAAGATAATAATTGCCCATTAATCGTGAACTTCAGCGCACCAAACCTTACATATATGTATAAACAAGTAACAAAGTTCCCAGTTCTTGCAGTTATCTTGCTTGTCTCCAGGTACTCAAACACTGTTAAAGTCAAACCTTCCTATTAAAAATCTAGGAAATGCAAGATCCATGTTTATTTACATATTTTTATGTAGCCTGATTTACTAGTGCTGAAGGAAGGCTTTGAAAAGACAGGTTTAGTCATAATCTTATCTCGATTCCATAGCATTTTGCCCTCTCTTTGCTACGTGTTTAGGTACGGTAAGCTCCCTTTAGGGCACAGGCGTCTGCATACGGCTATGTGTGAGCGCTGCCAGTACCTTTGTTGGAGTTATTTAGAATTAGGACATTGGTGTGGTCGTAGAAAGATATGACATTTAGAATTATGATATATTGGCGTGGTAGCTGAAAGATATGGCATTTAGAATTATGACATATTGGCGTGGTAGCTGAAAGATATGGCATTTACAATTATGACATATTGGTATGGTCTTTGAAAGGTATGACATTTAGAATTAGGACATTGGTGTGGTCGTAGAAAGATATGACATTTAGAATTATGATATATTGGCGTGGTAGCTGAAAGATATGGCATTTACAATTATGACATATTGGTATGGTCTTTGAAAGGTATGACATTTAGAATTATGACATACTGGTATGGTCGTAGAAAGATAGAAAGATTAAAGGCAGAAAAATACAGTGAAAGTAACAATTCGAATTAAGGAGCGCGTGCACTCATGCCTTGTTTTAAACCCTCTTAGTGCAGATTTCAACTTTCCCTACTTTCGTCACTCTGAGGAGAAAGTCTGATACAAAGGTCAGTGGTACATCATTAGAACGCTACAGATCCATTCATATTCGTTAGGTATGCAAACTGATATTGGCACATTTAAGTTCATTTTTAGGCATTCAATACAACAAAACATATTGTTAAGTAATCTCCTGTCTAAATACCTTGTGATAGCTGCATCACAGCAGCTAGCAAGCATCCTGCGAGAATGAGAATCATCTTCTGAAACAACAGAAGGGAATGGGTGGGATTCTTTTGTTTGTTTTATGGTTTGGTTTGGCATGGGCGCAGATGACAGCAAGAAAGAGAATTTTTTTAAAATAGCATAGGAAAGTAATTTGGCTGACACGCAGTCTGAAGGAATGTCATTTCTTAGGTGGGACAGGCAAGTCAAAACACACATACAGCAGAAGAAAGACATAAATATTATGTGAACTTAAGTAAATACACAAAAACAGTAATAGACAGTTCTCTCTCTAACTCTCCCTCTCTCAGAAAGAGAAAGAGAAGGGAGAGAGATTCTTCCCCATGTGAATATTAGTTCTGAGATATATAAACACTTTCTTACCTTGAGGTTCTGACAATTCTCCTGAACTTTGCTCAATCAGAGAATGTATTCCTTAAAGGAATAAAGATACGAACTTTGCCAAAATCTTTCAAAGGTCGAGATAAACAGATTTTTAAAAGGGCGAGAGCTATAAATAGGTGTTTGCTCGTGATCTCTTTGACCTCACAGTAGATCCGAGGCCATATTATCCTTCGTTCTTGTCTATTTTATCTTAAGAGTTCCCAGAGTTTCTTTTAGAGTTTTCAAGCATTTCTTCTCCTTGAGTTTGCATAGGTCGTAAGCAGAGTCCACAAGCATTTCTCCCCTTAAAATTTGCGGAGTTTTCAAGCATTTTTCTGAAGCTGTTTACATTAAATCCCCCTTAAGCATAAATCATGAATGAAGTCGTATTTGGGGGAAAACAACAAGAAAAGGTGAGAGGTACAGATTTTTAACAGAGTACATTCAACACCTACGCTAATGTTTTGTGAAAAAAAGCCTCCTACTAAAGGAAGACAGATGATTACTCAATTCCTGGATGAAGTGTGCACAAATATGCATCTCCCGTAAATGCCGACTTTCAATTTACGCAAGATATATTGCATTTTTCTTATTTGCATAAAAATAAGCGTTTGGCCGATCGAACTGAGCATAGTCCTCCGAACCCGAGGATTCTGGGTCGATACTGGGAGGTCTGAAACGCCTCTACTCCCCAACTGGACATCCTATATCTTTCTCGAGTTCTTTGGAATGGTCTAAAAATGTTGACCCGGTTTCAGACATCGTTTTGTATGTTGCTCATACAAATCTAGATTAGTCCTTAAAATGGTCTTTTGCCGAATGCAGAACGAGCATGATCGGGGGGGGGGGGACCCTTTCTCCACCATGTTGCTAGTGGCATTTGGTTGGAAAGCTAAGCAGAACATCCTCCTCCTGGAATTACGTACTGTGTGGCTGACCCTGCATCGCTTTCAGAATCTGTTGCGACGATTAACGTCTGGATTAGCTCGGACAAACCCACCTGGTGGCCTACCTGAACTGTCAAGGCGGCACCCAGTCAGAGTGTCTGTCGACTTTAGCACAAGGCTTGTGGTGCTGGGCGCATGCGCACAGCCCTTTACTTTCCGCAGCACACGTCGCAGCCACGGTCAATATGCTTACAGGTCTGCTGTCGCCCACACCGTTCTCCAGGATAGATGGAGGGGTGGTTCAAGCCCCTGATCGATCTCTTTCCCACAAGATTCAGCAAGCAGCGTCCAGTCTACATATCCCTCGGAAGCCAGGGAGGTGGACGTGTGGGGGTCTGGAGGCATTTGCCCCCCCCCCCCCCCCCCCCCCCCCCCC
>SMGT01000549.1:0-20722 GCA_004794575.1 Lanistes nyassanus | reverse complement strand
TGCAGGAACAGCTTAAGCCCTTTTGTGCATAGCCAAATTTTATTTTGCTTAAAGCAGTCTTCTGTTACTGCACACGCAAGTGTTAAATGGTACACAGACAGACAGACGCTACTTTGTGTAAAAGATGCATTTGTTCACCTGCAGCTAGCGACCAGTCCACAATAGAGGACACCTTTCCGTCACTCATCTGGTTACATGACTTCCTCATGACTCGTGCGTCAACACCTAGCGTGGCCTTGTTTGCTTTGACCCCGCACACAAACGCTGTTGCTGTGCCTGCAGAATCGGAGGTCTGACTGTCTGTGTTGTAAGTCTGCACAAACAAAATATGTAGCCACTCCCAGCAGCGTGCTATGTGGTTGCTATTTTGTATATTGGCCAGTAACATCAGAAGAAGACTTCTTTATCTTCAACACTAAACCAGTATCCGCCAGTGCTGACAGCACGTTATCCGGCTACCTTGATGGCAGTTCTTCAACATTCGCTGATTTGGATAACTATCCAGTGCGCAAGAATCTCTTTGTTGAACTCAATACTGCTGTAACTGCACTACAATTTATACAGCTGTACCTAGAAGTGAGCAGGTAGTTAAAATAGTTTTGAAGAGTTATGTCTAGGCGCAACATGTTTCTCTGTTTATGTATTTGAGATGTAATGAAAAGACTGATACTTTCTTTGAATAGACACTTTTTGCTTGTTGGAAAAGGATGCATGCATGCTGGAAGTAATTGATGAGAATCTGCAATGACAGTAAGTGCACTTTAAAATAAATGTAGTTTAAAATAAAACAATTTTTACATTTTATGTCTTTGCTATTTTTTACCTTAAACTGTCTAAAACTATGAGAATAATACCACGTACATAGTAAACAAAAGAGAACAATATTTTGAGTAGTGTAACACAAAGTTATATTCATTATTCATACAGTTTCTGGAAGGAGACTGTGTGTGTGTGTGTGTGTTGCATGCGCGCAAAAATGTTTGCCATAACTCAAAATATTTTTTTACTTTGTAACTAAAAAGTACTTTTGACATGAGTACTTTTCTTTACTTTTACTTCGGTAACTTTTATGAAAGTACTTTTTCCTTTTACTTAAAGTAGTTTTACTAAAGTAATTTTACTTTTCACATAAGTAGTTTTAAAGAGTAGCTACCCCGGGCGACTTTCTAATATTGAAAACGTGCCAGCGTAAAACGTCTGCATCTCTAGCTACAGCGAAACGCATACCTTGGAGAATGCGGCGTACGGAAACTTTTCAAAGTTGAGCTGTGCTTCCTCCCCGGTCCCTCCTTCTCTCTGCCCCTTGTAGATGCGGGCAGCTGTGATGGTAGAAATCCCCATGCCGTCGCCGAGGAACAAAATGACGTTCTTGGCCACGCCCACATTTGGGCGCAGATTGAGAGCTCTCTGGAGGCTTTCTCGGGCCTGACGGTTCCAGTCCTCGGCATCTGCCCCAAAAAACGTTTCCGTTATATATATATCTAGGGCTCCACCACACAGCGTAGCACAAGCAATGGTGCAGTCGAAGCAATACCTGAAGATAAATGATAAATGGACACTTTCCTTCTTGAGAAAACCCCCAGTTTCCGGTGCCGCGATTGGGGGTTCGAAAACTACTGAGGATTTTCTGCAGGTCAGATTATACGCACGTGTCCACTAATGACCTCAAACCTTCATATAACAAATGAAGACAAATGCGGGCTAACTGTCAAGTCGAAATCTTTTCCTGCCTTTTTTTTCGGCTCTTTGTTGAAACTACCTGGCCACTTCTTAGGGAGCCATGCAAGTACGCCAGCTGTCGTCAGAAACCGATGACACGCGCAGTCCTAATGCAGATAAAAGATAAAAAAAAGCCTACGGGGTGCGGGCAGGTTGCGTGTCAGTGATGCCAACTTGAGAAATGTTCTACGCAGCCAACAGCGCATGCATTTAGCGATGAACCTTCCCGCCCTCCCCATTTGGTGAACTCTCCTCCCCGCTCTCTCTCTCCCGCAGAGTGCGTGCGTCCATGGAGAGAGAAAGAAAGAGTGAGAGAGAGATGTTCGCAGAGAAAGCGAAAGTCTGTACTCACGCTGACAGGTAACAGGACGCATTACTCCAGCCACAGCAAGAAGAAGTAGCACAGATGAAACCACACTTCTTGTCATGGTTTTGACGACTGACCTCTGGCACTGGGTGGAAAGGAGAAATATAAATGAATCCCGTTAATAATTAATAGTTAATCTAATATTTTTTTCACATTTGCCTGGATGGCCAACTTGTAATCGGAACTTTGACTGTGAATCAAAATTTTAAATTCGCATTTTTCAGGTTAGAAAGTAGCGTTGACGTAGCCCTAGTGACATCCTAGTGCTGTTTTGGTCTTTGGTCATTTTCTTGTCCTTGTGTGAAGGAGTGGTGGTGGTGGTTATTTAGAAGGACAGTGCTTCCACCTTGCGGTGATTTCGCACTATGGGGGGATGGGGTCCTATCACTAAGCTGTGCACTGAAAGAACCACCAGACTGATAGCTGCAGTAAGATGGCCAGTGCGGACAGGCAGTTTAATGTGCGGGGAGATGGCCGAATGGAGTTTGCACATTGTTTAACTCCAGGAAATAATCCTTGGCCACACCAGGATTCGAACCAGCAACCTCCATCTGCTAGTCCGCAGCTCTCCCAACTGAGCTAACCAGGCCCCTGTCCTTGTGTGAAGGAACCAGTAACAGACCTCTATAATTCGTGAAACCGATTCTTAGACAGGTGTCTAAAGGAGTTTCTGAATTATCCCAGCTGAAACAACCGCACGTTTACGAGTACATCAATAAAAATAATGGTAAAGAAACATTCTTGTTGCAATGTCTCCGAAAAGCTTGACGAGCTTTACACATATTAATAAATACTAAGAGATACTAACAACAAGGAAACATAAACAATCAAAATGCTACTAAGTTAACCCACGCAGCACACAAAACACACAAAAACCCACCACAGGCATTACCAACCTCTCTATCTGTGTGTCTGTCTGTCTGTCTCTGTTTCTCTCTATCAGCCATGGTGCAGCATTACCTGACATTTTGTGTCCTAATGCCACAGACATTACATGTATAATTGTAAGGTCTGTCCTAATACTCTCCAGAAACTAGTCAGCAAGGAAGTAAAGAATGTAAAGCCACATACCGTGGTCTTTCTTTCAAAATGAATTGCTATTTTTCCATGGAATGTTTCGTTTTGTATATACAAATATGTATTTTATGTAGGCTACATGCCGTGCATTTATGTACGTCTAAACTTAAAACAAATTTTGATATGTTGGTGTAAATTACTGATTACAGTTAATGACAATAGTTGTTTTAATCTTTTGTGATCTATTTGCAAGTTAATGAAATGAGTCTATCACCATTCGTCGATAATTACTCCCTCTTTAATCATCACCACCTCTCGACACATAACGCATGCTGCCTAATGCATGTCACATAACGGGTCACATAACACACCTCAGGTCAAAGAGGGGTAAGTTTGTAAACCTATCGGGGAGAACTTGGCTGTTTACAGCAATTTTTTTTAGAGGGGGTTGACATTGATATGACGTGTATGACAGAGATAACGGCTTACACGGGAAGGTGGGGTCGGCTTTAGAGTTACTTAGTTCTGTGAATTGAAAACAATGGCTGGGAAGGGGAGTACCATGAGAACGCGTGCCCTGTATAAGGCTCTTGGGTGAATGTGAATTGGTTGAAACGAAACAGTGTCGAAATATCCTGCTTGATCGTTACAGAGACATACAGGGAAACAGAAAGACCCAAAGATGGAAAAAAGCGTAACTGTCAAAAAAAAACCAGCCATTAAGTGAGAAGCATTTGAGGGCACCAGCGGGCGATGAAATGCACCTACCTGAGTCCAAGAAATAGGAAGATACTTTCAGCGCTCTACACCCGACACAAAGTATCAACCACATGAGCCTTCCCCGAGTGACTTCGCTACATAAACCATTGAATTCATACTGACAGATAGGTACGCTCCTGAATTAGTGCGCAGCAAGTGTTTAGCGTAGTACTCACTGAGACCGACTGCGTATGATAGAACAGACAAGGACCAGGACAAAAACTGGACAATATGATGATAGTTGAAGCACTTTAGTATACGTTTGGTACGCATAAAGAGCTCGGTTTTTTTTCAAAGTGGACTAACATGTCCGGATTTAGTCGCACTGGCCACACATACAATTGAATGTTTGGGAAAGTGTGACAAAGTTCATCCGTTTCAAGAAATCGATTTCCAAACCTTTGTTTCATTTTTAAGTTGTCTGGGGCCTTGATAACGCTAAGGCGCTTTTTATTTTCAATCCACGGAGGTCCAGCAAAGCTCTTTTAGATTTAATTCTGAATGAGGTTCTGTAGGGTGATAAAAACGATGAAATTATGGCCAGTGTTTTGCAGTTTTTCACAAGTCTTACCTCAAACATTTTTGCATCAAGGGCTACACACATCACAGCTCCGCAGAATGTTCCTCTGAAAGCAGGGTCCCAGAAATTGAGGCGCTTGAAAGGATATCCCACAGCAGAAAGAACTGTTAAGTTGTGCTCGTTATAGGTTTGAACTCACACGACATCCTTTACAGCGCCTCGACGTCTTGTAAACCTGCCTAAGTGAAGCGATGCTACGGTACTCAAGGCTGTGCAGCTATAGCTCTTACCTGTTGCGCAGTGTCTGGGATGTCTGAAAGCGTATCAGCAAGAATGCGCTTCACAACAAGCAGGCTTTGTTTGATTCTGGGTTCGTGCCTATGACGCGCGACGAACACAGCTTTCCAAGCACAGACACAAACCAGCTGGCGTCGGCCTTCACAGTTGGAAATGGCGAGTGGCCGATGTCCTTTCAGCCCCTCGCTTGACGTGCTGAACTTGCGAAGCCGCGTCGTAATCGCTGTTTCCGCGTGCACAGCAGTGGGCTGCCGGCCTTGATATTAACCAGAGCATCCTGTGGGCTGACGGAATGTGGTCATGCTCACACGCGCCACAATGCTATCAGCGTCCCGTCCTCCCTCCCTTCAGGGTTCGCGATCTGACTCCAAAGCGCTCCCTCTCACTCTCCGCGTGATTACCTCCCCTTGTGGGTTAGTGGCTGTAAATATCTTATATCTTCTGCAAATAATGTGTATTTGTGTGTGTGTGAGAGAGAGAGAGAGCATATGTATGTGCGTGTGTTCAGATTTTTCGTAGGACCACGCCATTATTTTGTACTCCCAAAACGATAAAATAATAAAACAAATTAACACTCTTGGCTCGGTATGGGCGGTGTAGGGGTGGGGAGGGGGGAATAGGGGTCTGGAGGAATACAGGGAGGGATGTACGTGGCAAGGAAATGGCAGAGAAAAAGAATGAACCGTAATTATTAAAGTACGTGGAGGTACCTCCTTGTTTTTCTCTCTCACCGTGGTATGTTACCTCGAATCTGTATGATACTCAGCGTCCAGTTTTGGTAGCGTCTTCTCGCAATTCTCAAAGAAAAACGACGCTTAGACAGTAGTTTTCTTTTCATGTAAAAAATATTGTTTTCATTGTTAGTACAGCTTGAATTGAAACATTGAAAGTTATTTCGTTATATGAGCATACACGTACATAAATCAGGCACTCGGTGGCAGAAAAGAAAGCGTTTTGTGACTTGTTAGCAATTTTTCACTTTCGCGCCAGTCACATCGCACGCGTTAGATTCACACGTCCGGTTACAGTTTCGAAAACAACAGTGAGTCGGAAACAACAGTCGGAAACAACAGTCAGTCGGAAACAACAGTCGGAAACACACTACACGGAAAGTCTTCAACATCGTCGCAGCAGACGATACAGGATGGCGACGACTACCAGGGATGCGCAGACAGGAAGCTGCGTGAGGCGAGTGGACAGGGAGTGGGCCCTAGAGATGTTGCAGACGACAGTGTGATCCAGTGTACAGTGCGTCTTGTCGGCGCCAACACATGCGGCGTAAGCCATGACGTGGGCAATGTAATTCTGTTCCTTGACTCCGCGGAGCAGAAACGCCATGGGGCCCGTTGAGTACACAGCGACATCTTCCGCGGCGTGAGTTTCGTCCCCTTCCGTCATGGGCACCAGCGCGGGCATCCGGAAGTCGACGGCAGCTGTGGTGGCAAGGGAGAGAATTTTGCCAGTCAGCGTGTCAAAGACGGGGTGGTGGACATGCGCCTAGACAGAGAGGCGGAGGGAGAGACAGATCTTGACTGACAGCGGGACGGACGGTGTGATGAACACGCTACAGACTTACAGAGAGCTGACAGACGGGCTGTCGGATACATCAAGAGAACGACAGAGAGACCGACAGACTGGCAGGCATACAGGCCGCCGAAAGGCAGCAAGGGCAGACAGGCTGACTTATACACAACAACTGACTGCAGGACTTGATCTGCCCGGCGAAAATGACAGCAAGATATCATTACCCGTGTCCACTCCGGTCAGGTTCCTGCGTCCAGCGCCCGGACCGTTGGCATAAGAAAGGGCGGTGTAGGTCATGTTGTCGGTGACGTCATCATTAGGAGGATCCATCAGGCCTGCAACAGGGGAGGTCACTGTGAAAACACATCACTGTGAGCAGCAGTTTTCGTAATAATTCACATAGATTCGTTCACAAAGCCAAGGGCCTGCGAGTCGTTCAACCTGAACTAAAGGGATGGGGAAATGGTGGCCCAAGCCACTGGAAGTCTTTCCCCAGGAATAAAAGTTGTGAATAAATTCATCAGGTAATTGTATTTATTTATTGTGACAAATAAAACTTAACCAAGCGACGACAGACAAACACCACGTCAACGTTTCGGGGCATTGCCCCTTCTTCAGGACGACACAAACAAACAGATAACAAATGAAATGATCGAGTTACTGAGAGAAAGACGATGGAAAATTGGAGGGGACAGTGCGTGGGAAGTAGAGCGTGGTATACTGCCAATCAATGGCGAGGAAGCCAACAGCCAATAGATTTCTATTTATTTAATGCCGGCTGCTGTCATGCAAGATTTACTAACCCGTCAGGCGGGTAAAACTTTCGCTATTCCCTATCCAAGAAGTAACAGCGATGGGTCCCGGATGAGATAGCCACTTACCCAATATGTCGTTGCCTCGCTTGGCGTAGCCGGCAATTGTGAAGACATGAGAGTGGTCGGCCGTGACAACTATCAAGGTGTCTTCTCTGCTGGTCATTTCAGCGGCTACGCCAACTGCATCGTCAAACGCTGACGCCTCCGACAATGCTAGCTTGGCCTTATTATCGTGATGACCATGGTCAATCCGGGCCCCTGCAGTCAACAAGCTCATTTACAATGAAAGCGTTTAGTAAGGTTTTGTAGTAAAGTTTCTACATATAGCAGTATCCAAAGTTTATCATAAAGGCTGGTGTTTAAACACCAAACCTTTTGTCATACTAGCTTAGTGGAAAATGGCACGTCAGATTTGTTGTAAAACTTACCATCAAACTGCACATAAGCTTTACCCACTAACGATTGGTGTTACTAGGTTCAAGTTAAGAATTCTCATAGTCTGAGGGTTGGGGAAGCTTTTCTTAACCAGGCGAATGCGAATTGGACTTTCGTTTTAACCAGGCCCTGTATACAGTTTATTTGCAAGGGTCGAAAGAAAGGGACTAGGCAGATCCTCTTCGCTACCTGTTTCGGTACGGTAAGCTCCTTTGGCTGCATGCGTCTGCATATGGATACCATGAGTGTTTCAAGTACTTCTTGTTATATTGCTAAATTAAGCGCTGTCCTCATTTGTTGTTTGTAAGGTATCGTCATGCAAATATCAACAGACTCACCTAGGAATAAAATAAAATAAATGTCAGAGCTGTAAAATCATTGTAGAAGATAACAGTCGTCATGGAGACTGCCAGCTGTCGCACGAACTTCTAGCTGTCGGTATGTAGTTACCGCCTTTAACGACATGCACGACAATGACGACACTAGAAGCAGCAAAGTTTGTCTGAGCCAGGAAAAAGGGGTGGCGGGGGATGGAGGGGAGGAAAATACAGAGGATCTATAGTGCTGAGCACGAGGTAACAATGAGTATTAAAACTTGCATGAAACAGTTTCAGGCATAATACCTTCCACGAGCAGAAAAAAACCATTTTTAGTTTTGCTGAGGATTTCGATTGCTTTCCTAGTCATCTCTGCAAGTGACGGCTCGTTCTTTGTGTCCCTCTTCAGGTCGAACTCCATGTGGCCAGGGCTGAACAAACCTGCAGGTGAGACAGAGAGGTGAGACAGAGAGTTGAGACAGAGAGAGAGGTGAGAAAGAGGTGAGACATAGAGAGAGAGGTGAGAGAAAGATATGAGACAGAAAGAGAGGTGGAACAGAAAGAGAGGTGACACCCCCAAGGCCTCTCCTAGCTAGACGAATTTGAACCCGCTGGATAACTCACGTTTCACCTTTTGTTCTTGTGTAGCTGGGAGTTTTGTGAGCAGTGAGTAGTGTTTGACAGTACGATAGGGACACCTCAACAACCCAATTCCAGCAAATCACCATTATACAGGTTTGGGTGAAGGGGCTAGGATTGCTCATAGGAATATATTCAAGAAATTCAAGCGATCAAATCTCCACAGTAATCGAAGAAGTAAGCATCAGGTGTTTGTTCACATCCATATTAAAGTTCTAGATACAAATAAATTTAAGAACTATCTTCTACTCCTGAAGAATCTAGCGTAAAGATTGAATGGGTCATGGGATGACACTCATAATGTAATGCGCCGTAACGATATTTGAACATAAAAAACAACAACAAAAAGCGAACTGCGATCGCTAAAAGAATCCCAGTACTCTGTGCAGCTGAACTTGCTTTAAGTAAATTGACGTCTCGGCTTATCATTTGCAGATGTTCTTGTTAACAACTTGAAACCGGACGCTATGAGAACATGATATGAAATAAGGCTGCCGCTATAACCATCTGCGTGTTGTAGCCTAATCAGTGGGGTCTTGCTCACCAAGCAGGCAGTCTGTATTGTCCGCGCTGACGTTATCGAGCTGAGGTTTGTTCCAGACATATCGAGCTCGCCGTCCTCTTTTCGTTTGCTCGGCCACCCACACCTGTGCAGCATCGAGACTGACACGTTATCAACGGACAGGTCTAATTATGCGTTCGTGTACGCCCTTTCGCGCGCTAGCATGCACACATACACATCCGAACGCACGCATATACATTCATCTATGAAAACACGTTAACATGCACGAAGGATTCTTTTTATATTGTAAAAAATGTTGAAAAACAAATTAGATCTTACACTTGGTAGGTCGCGGCCATCTAGCCTCGCATTAGAATCGATTTTTAATGTCTGGGGGTCAAGGGTCGTAGCGTTGAGGAATGCTCTTCGGCCTCCGCCCATCACCACCTGCAGAAAATAAAATACCAGCTCATCTTCCTCGAGTCGTGTCAGGGACGCCTAGTGCAGTTTACTTTTAAAAAGAAAGGAAATAGCGAGTTCAGCCAGCAGGTCAGCGACAGTTCGAACTGTCAAAAGTGACGAGGTCTTCCTGTGTTTCACTGCGAGCTTTAAGAACAAAAGGTGCTGCGTAGGCACAAAAATTGCTGTATCAGTGGAAACAAAGCTTCTAGAATGTTCTCGAACAACCAAATATTATGGGATTTAGACATCACATGACCGGATAGTATATTAGGGCCGGCAGCAGCCCAAACTTTGCTCTACATTTTACACCAGGGAGTAACATCAAAAACTGTTGACATTAGCAAGCCCGTGGTCGGCTATCAAAGGTGACAAGAGCCTTATAGCAATAAACTCGAAGTATAGTGATAGGTTTCAAGTCCGAGAACTGCAACCCCAAGTAACAGAATTGAAGTTCTGTTGATTAATGTATTTCCCCGAGAGGATATACATTCCGAGTAGCTATTGCAGAGTCGAGCTCTGGTAGTTACCCGATGAAGATTTGAGTTTGCGTCCGCTAGAGCGTCTAGGGCTTACGGACAGTAGTGCTAGGGAAGTACATATATAGACCACGTAGGAATTGTTACACTGAGAAAAGTTGAAATATTGGCTTGCGTTGAAAAGAACTTTAATTAAACATTCGTCAACCACGACTGGACCAGTGGGTCGTATCATCGCCCGTCTACATATCGTCATCTTTTGCAACATCGCCGTCTTCAGTATCAGCGCCCGTCTACACATCATACCCATCTTCAACTACATCGCCAGTCTTCAATTTCACCGCCGTCTTCATTAATTGTAAACGTCTTCTACTTATGATTTTCAAGAACTTGTCTGACACTAACATTTAGGAGTGAACTGTGAATAGTAGTGTATTGGATCTCGTGCGTGCGGAACTGTGAAGGAACAGCATTCATTTTTATCAACCAAGAACCTTCTGTTGGATTGTGTTACTGAGGAATAGATCTAATTAGTGTGTGTGGGATGATGACATGAACGTAAGTGAACGAAGTGAAATGGAAATGAATGAAATGGCAGACGGAATATGGTGTGTGTATTTTGAATTTGCTTGTTCTCACCGACATATTGTGGACATAGTCATGCAGAGACACCTGCACACACACTTCTGTCAAGCGTGGGCGTAAACCGTTTTAGCTTAGGACACGCTCTTGGTACACGTTCTCCAGCTTCTATAAGTCTTGATGTCAGAGCGTGTGTCTGTCAGCTGAGTCAACTTTTCCAAAGAGACCGCATGAGGCCAAAATTATGCATGCGTGCGGGAAGCCCGAAACACTAGGGCCCATTTGAAGCACAGTCTAGGCATAAATGAGCTTGTAAGCTCACTCACGGGGACAACAAGAGATCGGTCTCAGGACGTTTGTGTAATGTGTGGTGATTGGAAAATGGGATAGAATGAATGTCAGCATATGGTTCATAACGATTAAAACTTCGAGGCTGACTTGGCGCTAGGAAAGACAAACATATACTGGGCATATTTAGAACCATTACAACTGAAGGAACGGACGCAAAACAGCATGGCGAGTGAGAGAGCGACAGGAGAAAAAGAGAAAGAGAGGGCGGAGAAGAGGGGAAGGTGGACTGAAGTGGGAGGGGGAGCAAGGGAGGAGATGAAAATGATGCAAGCATGCAGCAGCACATCATGACTGTTAAACTGTACCGTGATGTCGATGTTATCATCAATCAGCTGCGCCGCGATGTCCTTGACCCCATATTTCTTGCAGTCGGCATCACCTGGTAGGTGGACATCGCTCTCCCAGTTCCGATCAGGCGAGAAGGCATAGGCTCCCCCCGGGGTTGCGTGCGTCACTCGGGCTGTTGTCACGATGCCTCCGGCGCGTCCTGTGTGAGTGTGACTTGACTGTCATTATAACCGTCCTCTTCAATAATCAAAAGCATATCGTCACAAACCGACCTTACAGGAAGACACATATACCTTCCGCCATTTTTGTTGTATATCCCCAGGCAAGTCCGTTAACCGCGACTCGTAATAATTTGTGTGTGTGTGTGTGTCCCTCCTTCCTTTCTTCAACCATCCATGTTACTTTCATTTTTTCCTCTTTTTTCTCCCCTCCCGTTCTTTTATGTCCTTGTTCTTTCTTTCTAAAACGTTTTGTAATTCTGTTGTTAAAATTCGAGTAGGCCTATTAAATTATATAGTAGCAATAATAGAACACTGTAGGTCTACTATCTTGCGAAGTGGAAGTTGCAAACTTCTGAATAAAACTTGTAGAAACGAAAATAAAACAGAAAAGTTTTGGTATGATATATGAAAATAGTAGTGAGTCGCACGATTGTACACAGAACACTCGTTTACAGTAGTGGCTGTACGCATAGTTACATGTAATAGGAATGTTATATTACATGTAATAAAATGTTTATATGCTTGCAAACGAATTACAATTATTTTTCTTTCTTGTTTTTTACTTTCTTGAGTTTGTATAAGAAGCTGATGCGTTTATTCCGTAGCATGCAGATAAAGACAAAGTGGTTATACTACTGGTTCTGATAAAATCTGTTTTTCATATACAATTTATATAGATATCCAGCGATATGGACACATAGATCGCAGTCAGGGCAGTGACTCAGCAAAAGCAACTAGGAACCAAGCCGCCAAGCCATTCAGCTAGCCAGTCTTCAGGTAAGAGTCATTATGCTGACCTGATCTAATATAAAACAGTCGGTTTTTTCCAATTTTTTGTCTCGCCACCATGCGTAGGTTAACTGAAACAATTCGCAGGCACATGGCCATGCCTGCATGCACGGGCACACCTGAATACTACTCACCGTCTTCAATGAACTGCTTCAGGACGCTTTTGGCCTTGACAGTTTCATCACCCATCAAGGAGCAGTTGCCTCTCTTCACTCGACCGTCCACACCCAGTGTACCCGAGTTTGTTTTAATCCCGCACAGGAAAGCTGTGGCTGTTCCCGCAGAGTCCGGCGTTTGGCGGTCCAAATTATATACCTGTGCCCACAGATGACCTTTCCATTAATGTATGTGGCTGCTCACAAATGATATGATTACACTCTTCTGGGGGTTATGGTTACGTCTCAATGGCGCAGTCCTTTTCTGGCCACGCGTGATCTGATTATAAAAAAGTTCAGTTTACTGTACAGTCCTAGCTGTCAATTGTCCGTTGCTCTTATTTTCCTATCTCTTGTAACTGATTGCACCGGGAGAGAAGTGTCCCTAAACGTCTAAAAGCTCTGGGCAATAAGTACACGTGTACCTTTGAGAGGGCGACATTGGGAAATTTCTCGAAATTGAGAACTGTCTCCTCTCCAGGCCGTCCCTGCAGCTGACCTTTGTAGATACGCGCCGCCGTTACCGTGGAGATACCCATGCCGTCACCAAGAAAAAGGATGACGTTTTTAGCTTTGTGTGTATTCATGCGCTCCAACAGACTCTCGCGCAGGTCAGAGCGCCCCTTCTCCAACCAGTAGTCTCTGGTATTTTCCTGCGCCACTGGACAAAGTGCACGATACATGTAGAGAAACACATCCTGCATTCCTTTTAATAGACGTAAGCCTGTTGTCAGAGGTGTTAAAAACCAGGTGCCATTATTTTCTGCAAATCCGAGTTAAGACGGTAGGGATTTAAAAAATAAATAAACGATTTCTTGGCTGCCCATAAAAGCATTAGTTATGGCAACGGTTTTCTGAATGTCTCGTCTAAAACTGTTCCTGGCAAATCACTCGTCACTGAGTCTGTGTGATTTACTGCCAGTCTTATCGCGTTTGCTTTATCGACAACGCTAAACACAGCTTAGGACAGGTCAGTACAAGGACGTGTTACGCTGACCTTCATTACTGCTCTCCACATGTAAAGGTCCATATAGCGCATGCACAGAGAAAATAAGAGCACGCCGTTTTTACGAAGGGAAGGATATATAGTGAGTGTGTTTGTGCAGGCTAACTCAGCTAGTACAAACACAACACCTTGCAGGAAGTCATTGACAACAAAATAAATTGCACATTTTAGGTTCACATTTTTCCTTTTTACCGGAAGAAGAATTTAGTATATACTATAAAATTATGAAACGTACTCTGAGAGCTGTACTGTCAAACCTTACTAGGAAGAATAAGAAATTTACTTTGGGAGCTGTACTGACAAACTTTAATAAGAAGAATAAGGAAATTTACTCTTGCATGCGCAGCTGTACTGAAAAACCCTACTATGAAGAAAAGCAAATTACTCAGGAAGCTGCACTGACAAACATTAATACGAAGAAAAGCTAAGTTACTCGGACAGGTGTACTGGGAAACCTTACTATTAAGAAAAGCAAACCTACTCCGGAAATTGTACGGACAAACCTTACCATGAAGAAAAGCAAACTTACTCTGGGCATCAACTAGATTCTCGGCAAACCACACGAGAAAGAGTAGCGGGAACGTCCTCATCCTTATCGTTCTCTTCGTCGACCTGTGTAAAGCGTGTGCTTGTATAGTTTTGTCAGCCTGTCAACACACTTCTAAGTCCAGCCGTCGTTCAGCCCAGTTTCTTTGCAGAAGGGTTGTCTCTCCCTCCCTCTCTCTCTTGCCTGTCACTCCTAAGAAGACCTCCCTTTCACAGCCGAGGTTTGGAAAGAGTCTGCGAATAACCTGTGAATACCAGGGGAAAAAGCAATCACCAAATAAAATTGTCAGAAGTTACCAAGCAGATCAGCAAATGATGACAAACAATCGGATCTTATGAATACTTCACTGTAGTGCACACAGACCGAATATCCCGTTAAAACATGCGCGAGGTGCGCTCCAGGTCTTTGAAATATTCGTCTCACGCCGTCCGCTTTGATGGATGAAGTCTTTCACTGTCACCTTGCATCTCATCAGCGGTCTGTCTTACCTGGGCTTTGCGATCTGGCTGTTGGCATAAACTGTAACACCGGTTTTCTCGTACCTTGTGTCAGATGTCAGTTTACATGTGCCACCTATATTTAATCCTGGATAACTAGGTACACACGTGCCAACATTATATTAATCATTATTAAATTAATAAGGAAATATTCCAGTCATCCCTAAACATTCACCTGTGTATGTAATCTTTCTGAGGCCTCGTTCAGTGGAATCTCGGTGAAGCCAATTGTGCTAAAATGTTCGGGCGAATCCCGAGAACCGTGTTCGCTAAAAGAATGCTTGTCTAGGCGGTCGTGACAAGGTTTCAGAACAAAGCTGTCCTCGCCGTCTTGCGCACGCACGCAAACATTCGTCATATAAATGACCTGTCCGTACGGACCTGCTGCTACGGGGGTTTTTTTTTTGTGGTATCCATTACGAACTTAACCATTTCATAAAGCTGAAAAGAGGTAGTGTAATTCTGTACAGCTGTTATGTTGCATACCCGGAGACGTTAAATATTGCATCCGTGTACCTATGACGCACACTGATGTCAACAAATGCACGGGCCGCATCCACATGTAGTGACACAAATCTGTCAACATGAAGATAATTTATGCCAATCGCCAAAGAGTAGTCAAAGTGTGGAAAATGCATTCCAGGTTAAGTACAGAAAGAACAGATATTTATATGAAATTCGCTTTTATGTCTAGTTTGTTTCAATTTTGATTATTTGGATCGATGTTGGTTTAGTCGCGCATTATTATTTAAGATTTCTGTGTAAGTGTGAGACAGCGACACAAGCAAGAAAGAAGAGCTAGTGTCAGAAAGAAGTAAAAATTAAAAAAAGGAGAGAAAGAACGAAAGAAAGAACGAAAGAAAGCAAACAAGGAAACACAAACGGAAAGAAAAACTTAAAGAAGGAAAGAAAGAAAAAACAAAATCTGCAATAAGAGATCAAAAATAGAGGTAAGCAAGAAAAGAACGAATTAAAGGAAAAGTAAATGCAAGTGAATACAGAATATACAGAATAACCCGAAGACAACGTGTGTCTAAATACGACAAGAATAGTTTGTACGCAAGGATTGTTTGTACGTACTACAGAAAATTCACGAACACGTATTTCAGGTGAACGTCCTCTGATAACCGTGCGTTTCCCCCAGATTTTGTCCTCTTTGTCGCCAGACGTGACCATGCGTGTGTAGTGTCCCTGGTTCCCCCAGTAAATCTGCTTGGATGTAAGTGTGTCATTGCCGACGTGTCTTGCTTCTACAGTGGTCGGTCACTTTATGGCTGTTTCCTGCGCCACGCCAAGTTGGTCTTCTTAAATTAGAAAGAAGATATAAGATACAAGATAAAAATATTCCATCGAGTGCTTAACGATATCTTTAAAAGTTTAATCAGAGAGTAATCTTTGCCGCAATGTCTTCTATGTTGTCCTACTTATCTGATTTTTTTTGTTGATCAGGCATGAAAGCATACATGGCAAATTTATTCTTTGATTTAGCGAGCTGCCAAGACAATAATCAGATGCAACTAAATCCAAAGTGTGTGGGAAAAGAGTACGTTTTCGTTTAGCTTCGTATTCCGAAAGCTACGTAAAATTTTGTTCGCCTTAGCTGCTGTGACCTCAGCACGAACACATACTCGAGCATAAAACTTTATAGACATCCATTCAAGTTTTCACGAAATCCCTCGCGCGCGCGCGCGCGCACACACACACACACACGCCAGGGATCCATAGAGATATGCATGAACCCATAGACTGTCTCTCTCCTCTTCCTCTCCTACTTTCGCTTGGTCTCGAATTCGGAAAGATCTCGAGTTTGTTCGGGAGGACGGCAGACAACATCCACAAGGACAGAGACGAAACGGGACACAGAGAATTTCTTTTGCTTGCTGCTGTGTATCTGTGTATCTGGCAGTTTGTCCAGCACAACTGTTGCAGGCTTATAAATGAACACGGAGCACACCTGGACGCCGCGTGTTCCCAGAAAGAACACTCGGCTGTTTTGCATGAATCTCGTCGGCTCAGCTTGTCTCCAAAGCTGTCGCGGTAACGCAGGATGGGGAAATTTACGACGGGATGGTCATTTCGCAGGTCTGTGCAAGACCGAGAACATCTCTTGTCTTTCGAGTCTCGACCTTTCACATTCCCCCCCCCCCCCACGGGGACCTTTGACTTTCCCGTGTCAAGGTCAGATCTGACAACCGAGGGGTGCTTTTGTTTGTGCGTGCACACGTGCTGTCAGGAGGAAGAGATTCTGTCCCTGGTGGGGTTTATGTTACTTATTCAGTCCTCGCCACCCTCGGATTATGGCAGCTTTGAAGATCACAGATAAGTTTTTAATTTTTCGTAATCCGTCGGACAGTCAGCTGGACGAACACATTTTATCTTGTTCATTTCATAGTGTCCCCTCTAAAAACAAAATAAACAACACAAACAAAAATACTACAAACTGGCTTGATCCAGGTCACAGTGTTTAGGAGGGATCACCGAAGTGAATAAGTATTTATCGGAAAAATATAAACAAATACTTCACTGACTGACTGCAGATGATATTAAGAGTTCCCAAACAGCCCTCAAAACGTACGTGTCACCACAAAAAAGTACGAAAAACCAAATTTATGTGAACGTCTGCGTTTATGTTTGCAATCCTGCTAACACAATGATATTAAGTGAAATGTGTAACAAATGCTTTTATATTCATGCGGCTGAGGGTTTTCATTTTCAAAAGTGGGGGAGGGGTGCAGATTCGGGAACCCTTAACTCATTATGAGCACGTGTGGCGATATTTTGATTGGGCGATATGGCTGACTGCCTTCTTGACTCGCTCGCTTTAACGCCGGCAAAAATGTGACAACACATAATTACATCCGTCTCGTGGCTGTTAGAAAGGCCGTGGATTTAATTACATGCAGGTACGCAGTCTGAAGGAAGCATTCCGCATGAGTTTACCTTTTCGCGATAGACCTCGCGGGTCATGGAGTGATCACATCTGTTGTATCATACCTTTAAAATTGTTGTCTACTGCTGTCTTTTTTCCAAAGAGGTTATTGTCTGTGTACAAGAGAAGCTGTTTATCTACGTTATAACGCGTATTAACTGTAACAACAAGAAAGCAGTCAGATTCTGTTATTACTAAACAAACCAGGGGTGGCTTGCATAGGGTTCGGAAGTGCTCTTCCACTCATAACATAGGTCGTACGGCCGGTTCTCCCTGTGTATTTTGCATGCTCCTCTGGGCATAAACAGGAGACAAGAACGCCCATGCAAGCCACTACTGATTATTTACTCTGAAGTACACATCCCTCAAACACAGTTACAGGCTTGCTGAGGAAAACGTGTACGTACTGGTGTAGAGGGGAGGGGGAGGGTCACGAATGAAAGCAAGGAGCTGTGGGAAAAAAATCTAGCCGGATATGATCTTTCAGTATTTATACCCCTCTGCGGAAACCTTGTTTGCGTAGATCTGTCAGTCAATGTTGACCAGCACGCGAAGAGTGAATGGCATTACCCAGTCGCCTTACCTCACCTCGCTCTTTTTAGCTCCAAACGACCATTAATGTCACTGAAGTTTCACTCGTTTCCATTCTTCTCCCGGCTTTTTCTGAGTTCGTTTTTCGGTTGCAGCGTGTGTCGTTAAACCTGACTATAAATTTTTTAGGAGCTTGCCTTGCCCTTATACCTTGTAAAAGACCACAGACTGGCGCTTTGCAAGGCTTTGCATTTCGAATTTTCTGGAAGATTTATCCCAAGCAGATGTTTGTAGAGTGATAACGACTAAAGAACACGTTTTGTCTCAATAACCAGTCAAGTGCATAAAGGTTGGGAGCATGAAAAATTAGCATTAATTACGCCAGCTGTTATCACAAAGACTCGTGTCATATATTTTCTAAGACCGTTTTTGCTTTGCTGTGCAAAGTCGCTTAGAACACGTCACATACACGTATGCTTTGCGACGTTTTACTGCGAGAGATTTCTATGAACATTCTGTGCAGTGTTCATTCGGAGAGGTCGAAGGATAGCTTTCCTGGTCTCATATACAGTAAATAAACACACAGCATTGCAAAATATCTTTATTCTGAAGTAAGACGTCATGCTTACAATCTACAGCTATCTTAAAAGCATCTCTCCGAAAGCTGTTCGTTTAGACAGACGTTTCCTCCCACTGAAGAGGCAGGCTGTAAACATCCAAGTGTAGCGTTGTTTTACGCTGCATTCGCTCTTACCAAATCCTTTCTTTTCTGTACACAGGTTTTCTCGTAATCTACAAGACTCCCCATTTCTCCAACCTCTGTCCAATACTTTGACGATCAGACGAGTGTCATCTAAGACTCATTCGTGGGATTTTCAACCACAGTGATTTCAAACAAATATATATGTGGGTCAGCGGAAGTTAATGCTATATATATATATATATAAATTCTATTTATAGTAAATTGTACAAGTCTTTTGTCATTGTTGTTAAGTATTGTTTATGAACCGCTGGCGTGATTGACGTGTTGACGTGAACTGTGTCTATACAACCACAGTGGCGAGATGGTTTAACAGGGAACAGTTTCATGTTTTCATAGCAAGTCGAGCTACCAAAGCTAAGATCTTACTGTGGAGACGACGCGTCAGCCGCTAGGCCTGGCTTAACGGGGAAGTAGGAGACAAAAGGGAGATGGAGGGTGTTAGGAGAGAGGAGAGTGGAGAGAGAATATGTAAGAGCTGGAGAGAATACGTAAGGGACAGCCAGGTAAACAGGTGTCACACCCAGGCAGGAAAGTACATAAGTACAAATCCGGCAAAAGGGTTCAACGAAAGCCAACAACTTTCGCTGTCATGGTGACAGTACAGGTTACAGCTATGCTACGTCCGACACCCCAGACAGTTGGATTCATTCACCTCTTCATCCACTACACACTGTGTCGATGCTGGATGATTTAATATTAGATAATTGTTTGTCTCACTTCCTGTCATAAGTCTTGACTAGCGTTCTGCTAAAAACATAAAGAATCGAAGCTGTAGTTATATGTGCTTACTGGACTTCGATAGAAACCCCCCCCCCCCAACAAGAACAAAACAAAACATGGACATGGACAGAAAGGGAGAGAAAAAAGATTAATGGCTTACATGCATGCATGACAAGAAGAGTTTAGTGGAGATCGATAAAATTGATTTTTCTCGCAAAACCTCTAAACTGCATCTACTGTCATGACTGTAGACAGACATAACATGTTCGCTAGAACAGAAAGAACGAAACTCACCTTCTTCCCTCGGCTGGGTGAGACAGAAATCCGGTTGACTGTTGCCGGTTGTACAGAACAGGTGAATAACTGCTCTTCTGTAAACAGGTAGATGTTGGGCGACGGCTACGTTTTTGAGGTCCTAGGTTTGTGTCTGCGGGAAATAATAGTCGACCGTTTGGAAAACACAGATCCTTTATACTGGCCCTTCTCAGAGAAACGACAAGGTAAAGGGAATGTGAAATAGGACCTCAAGCATGGGACCGGAAGCTGGAGGCGGATTTGTATTTAGGATAGGGTTGTGTGTATATATATATTTATAAATACTCACATCTACATATATATGCGTTACATTAACAGCTTTTAGCGAACGAAAATCAAAGATGGTTAAAATCCGCACAGCTGCACGCAAAACTTCTGTTAAATGCAAGTGTAAATATGTAACTCTTTTTTTGTTGTTTTTGCAATCTTTTAATACACAACCTTTCAACACCACAGTGTGGGCTGGATCGGATAAAACTGTGGCTTGGAATCGCGTACCGCATCTCGCGGCGTCAGTGACGGACAGTGGAAGGGAATGTCACTTCACAATACTTCTGATTTCCTCCCAAATCACAACCTGTCAAGACCCAAGCCTGCTAGAGATTCGACCGAACTCTCCGTCACTAAACAGTAAGACGCATAACTGCATGGGTCTTTCTTGCCATTAGCGATTTTCTTCCAAGATATTTTGTACACCATACTAACGCTTTTAAACTCTGTAAGCTGTTCAATTAAAAATCTATAAGAAAAGACATAAATTTACGAAAATTTATTTCCTTCCTCCTGTCTCTGTTTAAGTTGATGTGACTACATGGCTTGAAAGTCACGCCCTTTACAGGGCCAAAAGTCAAACAAAGAAAGTGAAACTAGGAGAAGATTAATGAGCTAGAAAATTTACGCATTTTCTTCCAGTGGAAACTGAAAAAGCTGTCCCCTTCTATCTGTCAACACGGACCAAGATAAACGTGTAGTCAATGTCAGAATAAAAGAACTCGCAGTTAAGTAGAACGAACGAACGAACGAACGAAAACGTTATTGTCTCTGGCCACATGGCCTTTACAATAGGAGATGAACATGATACACAGTATTAACCAATAATTGCATACATAGAGGCAAATGATATAATAATAATAATAAATAATAAAATGTGGATTTTTAACGCGCGAGAACACATTTCAT
>SMGT01000546.1:0-17992 GCA_004794575.1 Lanistes nyassanus | reverse complement strand
CACTCACTCACTCACTCACTCACTCACTCACTCACTCACTCACTCACTCACTCACTCACTCACTCACTCACTCACTCACTCACTCACTCACTCACTCACTCACTCACTCCTCACTCATTGTCAAACATTGTGTAATATGTAATAAAGGTTACAACGACTATTTTAACTACCCAGTCTGGTAAAGCAAGGTTTAATGTTGCCGCCTATACTGTTTTCATTTTTCATAAACAGTTAGCACTAGATGTAGCTCAGTGTGGAAAGTATGATATTTAGCTAGTCCCAGACCTAATGCAGGTTCTTCTACAACCGTTTGCAGATGTTTTGCTTCCAAAATAGCTTGACGTTTTGAAAGGATACGCTGACAATTTTGGGATGACAGTTAACCTAGGTAAAACAAAATAAATGTCCTCACAAAGCGGAGGATTTTTAGCATCAGAAGATTTCTGGAGCTATGGAGGAGAGAAATTGAGGTTGTGTTCTACAACCAAATCTTCGCTCATTTCGGCAGTTAAGGACCTTTTAGCCAAGACCAGAATCAGAATAAGTCAACTGTTAAATTGTCATTGCCAACCCTGGAGAGGTCCCAGTAATATGTTGTTCAAAATGTTTGATTTCCAGTTTGTTCCACAACTTACTTATGGTACTGAAAAAAGGGGTTACCTAAGATATGATGTGGTCGAGAAAGCACACGTTTGGTTGCAAGGGAATTCGTGATCGTGTCACCCAACACCGAACATAGTAGTGTATGTGGATTTTGGTCGCTACCCATTATATTCGACGTCCACCATCCGCTGTGTAAAATCCTAGCTTCCTCTGTTGTGTATGAAAGAGGATATACTACCCAAAAGTCCGATAATATATTGTATTATTTGCAAGAAGGTATGAAGCGTAACTGGGCTTCTTTGTAAAGGAACTTCTTTGTGTTAATGGATTTGGGTAAGTGTGGCTACAGTCAGGTGTTTGCAACAAGAAAATGTGTCAAAAGTTTCCGACTCACCGACAGAACAAGAAGTAGAGATCGAGAGAGAAGAGTGGAAAGTAGTGAGCGCAAAGCTTGTAGATCTGACAAAATCATGTACATGTATTTATACTTATATTTGAAAACCAGATGTACACGTACCCCACACTTGCACTTCACAGATATTTATCGTTTGTCCGTCATTTTCTCCATTACTACAGTCTCTTGTTATGTTGATCACTCGTCCTTCACGACACACTGTGACGTCATACGTATCGTTGTTCCAGCCGCTGGTATCATTGAATCTTTTAACAAGTTGTCCGTCGACGGAAACATTAACGAAGATCATTCTATATATAACTGCAGTCAGAAAAGAAATACGAGATAACAAAGTGGATCAATTTTCGGTATTCTTCTCTCCCCTTGCTTTTTCATTGCAAACGCAAATAATTCAACAAGCTTTTTAACCACTTTCCGTGTAACAGTTATAAGGGATGCCTAAAAGATAAAGGAAAGAGAGTTGATAGTGGCTGTTTAAAACCTAGTCCGCAGTTCATTTAAAATTGTGCGATTGCATAATGCATGTTGGCCCATCTGTCCTCGTTATTCGATAAGTTACCCACACGTCCCAGGAGCGAATAGTATATTCCAAGTTCGCCGAAACAGCCTTTTCAGAGACAGAAACAAAATCCCTTCGAAATACTAGATGATTTAGACATTCATCAAAAATGTATATTTCGTAGAGCTAACATTCTCGGCGTTGTAGATGAAGTTAGTGCTGTCCGCGGACAAGTGGAATGAGCTTATTCTACAATTTGCCCCATGACAGGAATAAGTCAGCTATTTGGTGTTGTTCCATACGGGGCCGGATCCGAACTTAGGGACATATTTATAATTTATCCGCCACAGCCTGAACGGATCCCACTTATTATTATAAGAAGGTGACACTGAACTGTTAACACGGGCACTTGACAGAAAGACAAAAACATTATTAGCGGACATACACTGCATTTCCTTTCCATAAGCTGTAATGGTCAAGAATAATAATATCAAATAGGCACTGTTAGATTTCCAGTGGGTCAGGAGTATGACCTTCGTTTATAATGTTCTCACATTCATTTGCTTGCCTCGCCAGTGAAAACAGATTATCGTCAGTTGATGATGTCTCTAGTGAAGACAAACTGTCATCCTTTGCGAACTAACATGTTTTGGTCTTTCTCGATAAATTCTCTTTTGCATCAGTTGATTTAAACCGCCCACTAAGGTATAAAGAAGCGCAGCGTTACACCTTTAGATAATTAGAACTTTGTGATTGGATATTACAGCGTACACACTACACTTGGCAGCAAAAAAAAAAAAGAAACCCAAAAAACGAACGTACTCAGAGTGGACAACAGAACAGTAAGAAACAAAAGACTTTAATAGTTCCTAAACTTAATGATGTGATAAAATGTTATAATTCTCATTTGGAATTTTCCTAATACATAAAAAAGCAGATAAATTTGGGCTCAGTTATTCTTTTTCTTACAGCCATGGCGTCCGAAGATTGTAATTTTGCTGACCACAAAGGTCTGCGCCAGGTCCACCCACCAGAAGGGAGTCCAGTCGTCAACTGCTGTATGGATGCAGTTTGGCGGTTTCCTGTTCAAGTCTAAATTTGTTTCGGTGATTCCATTGATGGCCGCAGAACAGTTTCCCGTAGACGGGTACTGGGAACTGAGGCGGCAACTTTTATTTCTAGCAACATTCCCTGTAACACAAAAGAGATTTTATTTGAACACAAATTTCAAAAATTGCGAGAAGTTACATATCCGCCAACATGAAATACATATTTTGAAAACACCGTAATAAGCAGATAATATACAAGAAAACACATTTACAAAAATATTCAGACAGATTTCATAGCAATCCTTTCTGTCTCGATAGAATGTTCCTTTCAGGATGTTGTTGCTTACACAGACATTTAACGTGTCTACCACACGTGGGACTCTTGTCGCAACACGGGTTTCAGTCCCACCCAGTCACATTATACGGACACCGGGCCAACCAGTCCTAGAACTGTTCCCTATAGTGCCAGGCGTCTGGCAGGGCAGCTACTAGATTGCCAATTTTTAAGTCTTAGGTATGAATTCAAACAGTAAAAGGCACTAACTCTTAGCCTTATATTTTCAGATAGATCATTCATAGGCTCTCCCGATGGCTAGGGCAACGAGCCGCCAGAATCATAACACACCTATCTAGTCACCCCAGCTCCTATCACGCCAAACACTTATTTTGCTGATAATCGCAGGAAAATGAGAACAGACAAAACTACTTGCCCAGATTATGTACCACTCAAAGAAACGATCATACTGTGAAACTTGACCATAGGTTCCGAAAATGCTGAAAAATACTCACTCATATTTCCCGACTGTGTTGGACATAAATGCAGACATTGTGTAAATATACACAGCTTTAGAATCCATGCGCATACACCAGTCGCCATTGTTTAGAAAGTAATGCCGTCTTTAAACTTCCTGGTTTGGGAGGAAGAAAATAAGATCTGACTTGGTTACTCGTATATTCGATGCAAACCGGACTTTCCTTTTATGGTAAACTGGTACCTGTGTACCCGACAATGCATTGTACCTGCTCAATTATGGGTACACTTTCCTTGCGTGCGTTTGTGTGCACTCGTATGATTGTAAAAGTTGTGTCCGTGTATACGGCAGAGGCACATCTATGTGGTTTGGGACCCACCGACCGACCGAACGACCGACCGACCTTAAGCAGGCTGGCATTCACATACTGGTGGTCAGTATTTGTTGATGCCGTGTTGTGTGGTAGACAAACATTGACTAAATACCTGAGTGAGTGAGTGAGTGAGTGAGTGAGTGAGTGAGTGAGTGAGTGAGTGAGTGAGTGAGTGAGTGAGTGAGTGAGTGAGTGAGTGAGTGAGTGAGTGAGTGAGTGAGTGATCGAGCGGTTGGCTGTGGGTGAGGTAGGGAGTGAGCGAGACTGTCATTACTGTAATTCCTGTTATTTTCCTCTAAAAGGTTTCCTCTTCCACCCATTCGACATGGCCCTAAGGCGACTAGACCTCACGGGGATGGTCATGGAGTCCGGAGGTAGTACTGGTCGTCAAACCCGACCATCAATATATTTTAAGCCCCGAGCCCACACTTGCGAAAAATCTGTCTGCCTGATCAAATTCGCCAAGAAACGTTTTCACTATACACCGCGTAGTTCCAGTTCTATGTTTCAAAGAATTTTACCACGGCGATCATCAGGTTTCAGGAAAAGCTTTGTGTTGGTAAGTCAGTCTGGGTCATGCTCATGGCGGGAATTCACGAGTTACATCGGCACTACACCGAAGGACAAATGACAGCGGGTTCGTAATTCACCGAGTCAAGAGATTTGATGAAATGGGAATTGAATTATGTGAACTGATTTTTTTGGAAAGGCTTCTTCACTCTTCTTTCTTTTCTTTTTCAATTCTTCATTCTTCATTCCCTCGTTTACCTCTTCAAGTATCGTCAAACTAAACCAAAGTTTCCATCTTCGTCACAGAATAGTTTGCAACCGTGTTGAGACTTTCCAGATGCTTCAAGAGTCTACATCATTAGGCTTCCAGTTCTAGAAACTTCTGTCTATCCAGATTGAAGTGATATGTCAAGTTCTTGGATTGAATTTCTTCGTGAACATCACAACCTCTGTTGGACAGTGAGAACAGTGTCAGTTGTTGTGGAAGAGGATTCATTTACTCTTTTACTCTTGATCTTCTCTAGGAGCAACAGGAATAAATCTGTACGCCGCCTGTAAGCCGTACACGGTCGCTTGAGTAGGCCTACATGTATTCTGATAAACTTGTGCGCGATAGCCTGGATTATGCAACAGCCATAACTTTAAGTATCTGTTGCAGTATTTGTCAGCAACAAATGTTACACTGTAACTCAATGCGCACGCTCTCCCTTGCTATGCACACACAACCCAACGCATACACACTCAACAATACATGGAAAGAAAGCCACTATTAATACTGACAAACATGTTCAAACAGATGCATTGGCTACAAAGCTGACGTAAATGACGACGCTTTTCAGTGTGTGCATTTTTGTGATAGCTTTTAGTTTTCGCAGATTCGTTGTTTGGCAGATTTAATTTTTTAAGTTGTCCTACACTTTAAGCCTAAACGCGAGTGGTTACAAGGCGACAATTTGAAAGAAATGTTTACTGCAGGGTGGCGGATTGGGGTGGGGATCTGCAGGTCCCCTGTACTCTGGGACACTGTTATTAGGCGTAAACTCAAAGTGAGTGTCGTAACAGAAAGCCGGGTGAGCGTACAGATAGAGTCACTGGAAAAGATGGAGATTCCACTGCAGTTTAAGATACGTTACAATAAAGACTCCCATAATTATTGTTCGCTTTTCCTAGAGAATCTGTTTTTTTTTGTTGTTGTTGTTTTAAGTCCTTTCTTCAAAACACAAAGCAACGAAAATTCACGAACGCACGCACGCACATACGCACGCACGCACATACACACACGCGCTCACAAACACAGCCATCACATCATAGACCAACATGCCTCACCATGCAGCACCTCAGAGTTGATGTATTTCTTTAAACTGTTTATGTGGACAAAACAGTGCTAGACAGGATTTCAGTAGAATGTGATTTACTTTACTTTTTTTGCTCGGCTCGCAATTCACATTAATACTATATCAATGCCACAAAGCCAGAAATGAAATTATTTTTCAAGGCAAGTTTATGTGTCCGAACATAATGTGCTGTTTTTTGACAATACAAAAATGTCTGATTTAAAAACTTTTTCGGCCCCATTACCGTGCTAGCCTCAAAATGTAGATCGTACTTCTCAGAACTCTCTGGTCGTGTGTCGTCATACGCACGCCATGTTTAACAGTAACACCCAACCCACCGCCACACCTCTCCTACCCCAAACCCCTCCCCTACCCCCATGCTGAACAACAACCAAAAAAATAAATAAGAGGAAATAGAAATTAGGGAATTACTCGCATTTAAAAAAATTTAACTGAAGCTAATACAATTAAGTAGTCAATTTTCACTGATTATAAAAACTATTGAGACAGATGTTTTCTTTGTCCCACTTCCTGTTGTCATGGAAACAATTTCTCTCCACTATGTTTCCCTGACAAGAAAATAGCAACATGTCGTAGTTACGTCATTCGCGTACCTTTGGACCAGATATAATGTTGCAACATGGACGTGTGATGGTGCGGTTCGCTCCACAACCTTTCTCCCTCCTTCAACAAAGGCAGGTTTTTCTCTTCCAAGCCCTCCGCATCTTTTATTTGGAGCCGCCACTCCTGCTACTGCCCTACATGGTCCGTCATCTCAAGGCTCACTGCTACTTCATTGCTTCACTACACCTCTTCTCTAGTCCCCCTCCTGCTTCACCCTACTTCAGGACTCCGCTTGTGGTGGTGGTGGTGGTTATTTAGAGGGACAGTGCTTCCACCTTCGCACTATGGGGGATGGGGTCTTATTACTAAACTATCCAATGAAAGAACCACCAGACTGATGGCTGCAGTAAGATGGTCAGTGCGGACAGGCAGTTCAATGTGCGGGGAAATAGCCGAATGGAGTTTGCACAATGTTTAACCCCAGGAAATAATCCTTGGCCACACCAGGTTTCGAACCAGCAACCTTCATCTGCTAGTCCGCAGCTATACCAACTGAGCTATCCAGGCCCCCGGTAGACTCCCCTTGTCCGGTCCGTTCCCCTCTTTTACCGGTTGGGGGCGGGCCGCGAAGGAAGCATTGCCAGCTAGAGCAGCAACTAGCGGGTGGTAGGGCGGCGGATACCGCATTTTGTGTTTTTATACATCTGCAAAAAGTTAGAATAAGAAATCAAAGAATCTATCTACAAAGACATGAAAATATGAGATGAATAGAGTGCGCTCTGCTCTTCCTGTTAATGTTAACGAAAGTTAAGTAGAGTGAGAATGATATAAAGATAATTACGTTAAAATGTAGATTTGCCAGCTGTGTTGAATAGATAACGATAAGAAATCTCCCTACAAATCAATCTAATCTATTAAACATGTGTTGAGTTTGATATCTACAGAAAGAGTAAATCAAGGAGAATCAGAGGTTGTTAATTGTTAGTACCTGCAACTATCCTAGAAGAATATAGAAATGTCTCAACATAGTCAGCCTAACACAGCACGCTATAAGATGACACAGCGCGTCACAGCCACGTGTCGCTGGCGGTACTCGACCTGGGTACTGCGTCCCGGCGTCGGCTGCGTCGATCACACACCCATGACTTTAATGTCGTTCAATCACTCCCGAACAACAGCTAGATATTTCCTTTTTCAATAGTACTATTAGGGATTTGCATTCTTTGCACAGTCAACGCAAATTCATGCGTACGTGACCCGTATCCTCCTTTCCCGCCAATTTCGAATGCCCTTGCTTATCTTACCTGCCTTCTCAATCTAATTTTACACAGGCTACAACCTCGACCACCGCAAAGCATCCCTTTCCCTCACACCTGTACACCGATAAAGTGTACAATTGCTTAAAATAAAATCACCCGTCCCGGAGAAAAATGTCATAATTTCATGTGCTGTGGTTGTGTGGCGTCTTTCTCTTTTAATGTGAGTTCGTTGTAAAGATTATCGTCAGGTGAAGCCTTGAGTGAGTCGTAGACGTTACTGGCGATGTGAACAGCAGCGGTGTTCTCGTAGTCTGATGACACAGGGCGGGCAGGACTACTTTCTTCCGCTGGACTTGAGTAACACGCTGTCAAATGTAGTTCGGAATATAAGTATGTAAGTACAGCAAGAAAACAGTGAAATAACTGTTAAAGCAATAACAAATAACGTAATATATTACAGCATTAAATGGTTCATTTTGGAGGCAGAACATCATCTTGAAAAATGAATTCTAACATACTTGTCTGCATAGGGGCCGAAAAACTAGTAGCTGGGGTTTGAGTGTGTAATTGTTGGTGGAGTCGGAATCTCATCAAAAGGCTGGAAATAAAACCTGGTTACATTTCTGCACGAAAATACTGTCCACCTCTCTTTCATAGTGATGTTACCTCATAAATTTCCACTGACATTTGTTTCCTCAGTTAAAATTAACATTGTTTGTAACATGTAAATTCACACGATAGATTCTTTGCTGTAAAGGCAATACTGTATATGGGGTTTGTTGATGTTGGTCATTTGAAAACAAAATCTCGTTCAAATCTTCGTCTCTCTCCTTCTCTCTTACACACTCGCTCTCTCGCTTAAAGCAATCACTCACGATCGCTCGCTCACTCGCTCGCTCGCACGCAAGCACGCACATGCACAAAATACTATGAATCAATATCATGATGCGTACACGCCCAGGAGAAGACCAATAACACAGCCAGAAATACTTCCAACTATGGCGCCAGCAACAGGACCTACAGTGTTCGCACTCCCATAGTCGCTGTCTGTGTCAGGTGTGCATGAAGGGGCTGTGAAAAGACATGGAACGTTACAACACATTTTTCAAAGGATTTCTTAACCAAAGGAAGGTGTTTTGTTTCTGTACAGTTTATTACCTATAAGCCTTTTTGCAAGTACAATAATACAGGCAATGTCCTATCCCACAGGAACAATCACAGTGAAAGTTACTTTTTGCTTCACTGTGCTACAGATCGAGATGTTGGACATTCAAACAATGAGACATCTGAAACCATCATAGGATTCCCATATATATATATATATGTATATGAGTGTGTGGCTCTTTTTGACATCAGTAGATGTGCCAACATGATATTACAGAGATTGTGTAAACACAAATGTTAACAAGCACTGACATGTCTGCCAGACTTACCTGCACATCTAGGTGTTGCCCATCCATTGATACAGGTACACGAGCCGTTGGCTGCATCACAAGTTCTGTTCTCACATCCAGCACCACAAGGGCGCGAGCAGTTGTCTCCCCAGAATCCCACGGAGCAGCCTGCATGAACTATAGCTTAATAAATATTTCACTGTAAATATTTCACTCTAAATCTTTTACACACACGCGCGCACGCACACCCTCCACACCCACCCACCCCCACACAACCACCCACACTCCCACAAAGCCACACACCCAGAGACAGACAGAGAGACAAACAGAGAGAGACAGACGGGACAGACAGGACAGGACAGGACAAAATAATCTTGAAATTATCTGTGAAATAACGCTAATTTAAGCATGGATGTTGCTTTCAGTGAAAGGGAGTGAAACATGTTAAAAGATAACCTAGTTCTTGAAAAGCTGAATGCAATCTCTCCTACAAGCAGGTGCGCGATCAAACGCCTGAGTGTATCTGTGGGGTGAAATGACTTTGTGTGCTGTTGACCCCACAACTGCCATTGTTTACTTACGTTGACACAGAGGAGGTTCCCAGCCTGGCCGACACTGACACGGGCCGTCAGTCTTGTTACAGGTGTCGTTACATCCCCCACCACAGGTGTTGTGACAGTTGTTTGACACGTTGTAGTGACCGTCTTCACAGTCTGTCAGCAAGAAATATAAAACATGGTTCAAAACTAAGTGGTACGAATCTTTGATCCCCTTTCTCCACCTAGTGAGACAGTAAACTAGAAGAGAACGGGCATGTCTTGCGGTGTGGATATTTCTCTGTGGTGGAAGGAAATAATTGACTGTGGGTATTCTAGCATATTGACATGAGTACCCAAGTCTTTCGTCTGAACAAACACACACTTTCAGGCAGAGCTAAGGTATCATTTTATCAATCAATGAACCTAGTGTTAGTCAGTCGAACTCATTTCAGTTTGTCTGCTGTTTCTGCATGTGTATATCAATCATTAGGTCAAGAGTGTAAATATAACTGCTGAAAGAAACGTATTTAATGTAAACAGAATGTTTAGGTTGGTTCTTTTAAAAATTTGGAACTTGTATGTGATTTGTGTGTGTATGCGCGCGCGTGTGTGTGAGAGAGAGAGAGACAAAGAGACAAAGACAGACAGTTCAATGTTTGTTGACGTCTGTGTACGTGGGTGTGCATTTCTGTAAGTACTTATCGTCAGGTTGCAGCTAACCTTTGCACTCTGGCAGTTTGAAGCCTGATTTACAGGATGTACAGGTGCCTGTCACCTTGTCACAAATGGCGTCACCTTCACATTTACCACAAGTCTGCCTACAGTTATTTCCTTACAGAAAGTCTTCGCACACTGTAAGCAGTTTAAAGCCAAAAAATGTCTTAAACACCTGTCAGAAATGTAAATTACTTTTATGTACAAACCATTGTGTGATACCTCAAAGTGAGACGTTGTGACAAGTCACGACACCACACCGTGACATTCACCACTGTCACCATCACGCACTCAACGGACTCCTGTCCTTTGGCCATCAAGGTTTTACTGTCAAGCGTACATCAGAGTGACAAACGGGTTTACAATCTCAGTGAATCTCCGTGCCCCTCATACAATCCAACTTCATCCGTCTGTGTCCTTTTCTCTCTCTGGCCGTTCAAAGCTTACCAGGCGGAGAAACCAAAAGAAACCTCCTGCCTCCATCTGATCCCCTCTCACTAACTTCACTAGAGTTTATATCTCGGTATTAAATGTCAGCTGCTGACCTTTTCCAATCTGCACGTGTGGCTGTGGTGGGCAACTGCATGTTTGGTGACCCTAGTGAAAGATGCATGGTTTGCAGTTATGGATTTTCTTGTATATGGTTACTGAGTGCTGCGCGACTTAAAATAGTGCGTCTCGACTCCCTTTGACTTCCGTGTCTGGCCTGAGAAGTGTTAAGTTCAGGCTCAGATCCGTCTTGGATGGATTGTCCTCTTCTAAACTCTACTCTATCCCTCACCAGCCTACCTACTACCTACTGCCTGGCACGCATATTGTTACAACGATCCTCATAACCAGAATATGAATTAAAATCTTTGGGCAGTTAGGCTGCCAAGGTCAAAGGAGTACCGCAAACCTAGATCTCGTTTTCCGTCTCGTGCCGGGAAGCACCCAAGCTAAAAACAGCCTGGTTTCAGGCATAAGTACATAAACAAAAACGTTTTCATCAAAAGCTGCAAAAACAAGTAAAGATCAGCCATCACCACGGAAAAGACGTGCGTAAAGTGCAAGTATTAGCCAACATAATGCCAAAATCCCACTGTGTGGGATTTTGTCTAAAGACACTGCAGTGCAAGAAATCTATTCTGACGTACTGCAGAAAAAGATGATGACACGTGGTCAAGAGACGTGCTTGACTAAATTGAATACAGACGGCACATTCCGATCTTCGAGTATCCGCTGACTTATTTAATTTCACTCTTTGCTCAACTGCATCCAATGCTGATGTTAAATATTTTATTTTGCTAAATGATGAATAGTAAAATAATACCAGACATAACTGTGATACTGAAAAAAATCTTCTGTCTGTTCAAGTAGAGACGTAATTTTGGGCCGCGTTTTTCCATGAATGTTATAATTGAGTGTATGACTGTAAAAGTGGTCAAATGATCGCATTTGATATTTTTATTTGTTATAAAAACTTCATAAGGTTTCTGCCCAGTAGTTCATTTACATTTTGCGTAAATAATGTTGTCCTATGACTATACTTCAAACGGTAACTTTAAATGGCATTAGTTGAAGATTGAAATGGAATTGTGTTACATAAAAGACCCGTAGACAACAAGACTGCCTGAACAGAAGATGTTTGAAATTGAAGAGTCCGAACAAGGGACATAATAAAAGACTTTTAAAAACCAGGCACAACCGGCGAGTATGGCTTGTAAGGTGTTGTCCAACGGTTTAATGTTTAAAAGAACAAATGAGGACAGAGCGCTTAAATTATCGAAAGATAACTCCAACAAAGATACTGGCAGCGCTCAAACATAGCCGTATGGAGACGCCTGTGCCCAAGGGAGCTTACCGTACCTAAACACGTAGCAAAGAGAGGGCCGAAAGAAAGGAAACTGGCAGATCCTCAAAAAAGATCTGCCATCGCTTTCTTTATAACGGCGCTATTCTTCACACAGCTAAAGAAAGGGATGGCAGATCTTTGTGTGAGCGCTGCCAGTATCTTAGTTTGATGTTTAGACAAACTTTGCTCCTGATCAGCCTGTTTACCTGCTTGTTATGGGTTTATTAGGCAGTAAACACCCTTAGTGTGTCCTCATGTGGTCTGAATTGAAACAGACTTTAATTAAATTATTACTTCCTTGTCGGGGCAAGGGAAACCTGATACCGTGCCTTTGTCATACCTGGAGAGGTTGAAGACATCCGGTTGTGTGAAGTTGACAACTGGGCAGATGCGACATTTGCGGGAGGGAGTGACTTCTGTGGGTGACAGCGTGTCGCCAAGAGTCCGACAGATGTGGATTGGTTTTCTGTCTGGACGTGAGGCGTCTCTCACAGCTAGCCGTCTTCGTTGTTTTACATCCGGGTTCTCCCTCATCTGCCCCCTACCTCTCCCCTCAGGACCTTTCGTTACCCACAATCCCCTAGTGAGATTAATCTTCTCTGCTGACGCGGCGTGAACTATCCAGTGTGCTTTGATAACAAGTGAACACAAACGCAAGGAAAACTTCAACTGACCTTTACAAAGTGGAGGCTGGAACCCAGGTATACAGGAACTACAGCCACCATTTATTTTGTCACACACCGGGCCTCCGGTACAGTTGCCACAAGTCTGGATGCAGCTGTCTCCATACCTACCGTCTACACACACTGTAAGGAGTTTACCCAAAATGTATTATAAAGATGTAACAAAAGCAAACTACCATGTTCTTTAAATGACCTTGAAATAACTTTAAATGTGACACGTTGTAACGATGACAGCCAGATTTCCACATTTTCCATTTCTGGTTATGGGCTGTCTATATGTTGTAATAATGTGGCGTTGGATGGGTGTCGTGGCAATTCTCTGTCGTGTCTAGGGGTATGGCGCTAATGTGTTTCACTAGCCTGTTCGTTAACTAGAGTTACAACAACATAAAAATGTGTCAAGAAGGGGGAAACTAAAAATGTGATCGTTGCCTAATTTTATCAATTTCCAATCGGCTCAACCCCCACCCCCTTAATTGTCACGCGCACAACTTATTAAACAGAGGGCAGCGATGATACACTATTCTATTTATTTACAGTTACAGTATGCTACACAATGAATGATTCCCCAATATACATCTCCTGACATGTAGAACAATCACTCGCACTCTCATATATTCAGCCCAGCGACGCTATACGTATCTACACACACACGTTATTTACTGGGTTATGAATTCTACCGTACCGATAATTCACATCGGTGAACACAAGCACAACCGTATCCTTTTCCCATACTCCCCTCCTGTGGAAGCTGCTTATGCGGCGTGATCTATACAAGCAACAATACTTTCCATTGTGTTTTGATTACAAGTGAACACAAATACCGGAAAATCTTCAACTGACCCTTACAAAGTGGAGGCTGGAATCCAGGTAAACAGGATGTACAGATACCATCCGCTTTGTCACACACCGGGCCCTCGGCACAGTTGCCACAAGTCTGGGTACAGTTGACCCCATACCTACTGTCAACACACTCTGTAAGGAGGTAAGATTTTAGAAACAGCTCGTAGCGTGAATGGCGCTGAACAGTTTGCTTCTCCATTCATTTTATTATAATTCCTACTGTCAATCTGTTCTTTGACAAAATAAACTGGATTTGACATCTAAATCAGTTCTGTGTACGCAGGTAGAACTACGTACGTGTGTGCACAGGTGTGTGTTCTTGTACCTGTATGTGTGCAGGTTTGAAAAAAAGCACTGCAGTAAGGAGTAGTTGCGTATGATCTGGATAGGTTTAATGATGTGTTTGGATATGGCTCGTGTGCGCATGTGTGTGTGTGTATGTTTGCACACCCGTTTGTGTCTGTGTGCGCGCGCGTATGTGTGTGGTGAATGGGGTAGTGGTGACAAATTGATGAGACACAGGTAAACACAATGTCAAGAACTTCATCTGACCCTGACAAAGTGGAGGCTGGAACCCAGTGTCACATGACGTACAGTAGCCATTGACCTTCTCACAGGTAGAGCTTCCGGCACAGTGACCACAGGTGTGTGTACAGTCTCCATACCTCCCGTCCTTACACACTGCATGCACAGAAATTCAAAGCTCAATATTTACCAAAGAAATAAGTTGAAAACAAAATAATTTGTACGTGAGCTTACATCTTACATTCTTGTGTAGAACACCAAAGTTTCTCTATAAACTATGTGCTATACAAAAATATAGTTTTTTTTAAGAAAATGTGCCGATCGAAGAGCTCACCGACTTAGAGGAAGGAAAGTGCGCCCCATCACTGTGAGTTTTAACAGCTTCAAAGACAAGAAAAGAATCTTAACCGATTGGCGACTACTTAGGGAAAGGTCTGAGTTGGTTATCGCAAATGACGTCAGCGACTATTGCTTTTTCTGAAACAGGCTAACATCGCTAATAAAAACCTTCATTTCAATTTAATGAGAATCGTAGGTAAGGCCTTTGTTCAAGACTCTGTTACAAACGATCTGGTACAGACGGCAAACAGAGATAAAGAGGAAGCCAAGCTGAGCAAACTACAACCAGGTACAAAAATATCTGCCTTAGACATTTTTATGTGTTGATGCCAATGACTGTCACCAATAACTGAAGTAGGTTCTAGTCGCAATATTTGAACTCTAGACGACAAGACTCAATAAGTGTTGCGTATTATGTCATGGCATATTCGTGGTCTTAAAAATAAGCTGAACAATATACCGTTCAGAACCTTTCATGAAAATCTTAAAACATTTGCGTTTTAGAGGTTTGCTTGTGTAAAGAGACTGACATCTGCAACGCTTCTCAGAAAATTGTGTTTTCTTCACGCCTCACAAATTGAGATTGGAGGCGAAGGTGTCTGTGAACATTTATCACTGAGTGTACAACTTGTTCGTTACTTAAACCAGCAGAAGACTGTGCTTTTCGTAAGTTTGATAAATCTGTTATAGGTTAATACTGTAATTTTATTCAGGGTTTCGTGTATATATCGCCAGAAAACTCAGGAAAAAGCTTTTAGTCAAATACCGCTTGACTAATCACATCAACAACGGCTTCTGTGTGGCGATTTTAACTCCTGCACTTCAAATCTCAGTGAAACAAACGATTTGGGGGGAAAAGCGAAGCAAGCCCATGATTTTGCTGATCCTGCTATGCTAACACTAGAAAGGCGAGGGAAATCAAAAGCCACTTCAATAAAGAGATTAAGGCAGTGGTGATGGAGGTGATGGAGGCGGCGGCAAAGGGGTGACGGGCAACCAGACAAACATGTGAAGAAAAACTTCACCTCACCCTGACACAATGGAGGCTGGAACCCGCTGTCACATGACGTACAGTTGCCATCGACTTTGTCACAGGTAGATTTTCCGGCACAGTGACCACAGGTGTGTGTACAGTCTCCATACCACCCGTCGTCACACACTGTACAAGAAATCAAAGCGAAATATGGAATTTTTGGTATAGAACACTTGTTAATATAAACGATGTTGGCTTTGAGTTTGACCACCCTCCCTCCCTCCTTCCCTCCCTCCCTCCCTCCCTCCCTCCCTCACTCACTCACTCACTCACTCACTCACTCACTCACTCACTCACTCACTCACTCACTCACTCACTCACTCACTCACTCACTCACTCACTCACTCACTCACTCACTCACTGATACTACCCCTCAACCTAATAAAAATAGCAGACAGTGGCATGAACATTTTAATACTGTTTTCCAGGGGATTGTTGGCATTGCCAGCAATTAAAGAGTTGCAGATGATGTGATCTACACACAAGTGGTTGACAATCTTCATTAAATTGTCACTGAATACTATCTAACTATTGTGTAAAGATATCTACTCAAAAGATCTGGTAAGGTTTACATATTCTTTATCGACTTTTAAAAAAGCGTTTACCTCGTTTGAAAGTCGTAAATCTTGCAATGTGCTGAATTATCTTGGAATTGGATGTAAGATGCTAGCTATCATACAAAGTATGTACCAGAATGTCAAACATTGTGTAACATGTAATAATGGTTACACCGACTATTTTAATTACCTACTCTGGTAAAGCAAGGTTTTTTGTTGCCGCCTATACTGTTTTTATTTTAATAAACCAGTTGGCACTAGATGTAGCTCAGTGTGGAAAGTATGATATTTAGCTAGTCACAGACCTAGTTCAGGTTCTTCTACCACTGTTTGCAGATGTTTTGCTTCCAAAACAGCTTGACGTTTTAAAAGAATACGCTGACAATTTTGGGATGACAGTTTACCTAGGTAAAACAAAATAAATGTCCTCACAAAGCGGAGGATTTTTAGCATCAAAAGATTTTTGGAGCTATGGAGGAGAGAAGATGGAGGTTGTGAAGTGTTATAAACACCTAGGTTTGTGTTTTACAACCAAATCTTCACTCACTTCGGCTGTTAAGGACCTTTTAGCCAAGACCAGAATCAGAATAAGTCAACTGTTAAATTGTCATTGCCAACCCTGGAGAGGAGGTCCCAGTGAATTGTTTTTCAAAATGTTTGATTTCCAGTTAGTTCCATAACTTACTTATGGTACTGAAATGTGGGGTTACCTAAGATATGATGTGGTCGAGAAAGCACACGTTTGGTTGCAAGGGAATTCGTCATCGTGTCATCCAAACGCCGAACATAGTAGTGTTTGTGGACCTTGGTCGCTACCCATTATATGTGACGTACACAATCCGCTGTGCACAATCCTAGCTTCCTCTGTTGTGTATGAAAGACGATAGACTACCCAAAAGTCCGATAATATTTTGTATTATTTTGCAAGAAGGTGTGAAGGGTAACTGGGCTATTTTGGTAAAGGAACTTCTTTGTGTTAATGGATTTGGATATGTTTGGCTAATGTCAGGTGTTTGCAACAAGAAAATGTGTCAAAAGTTTCCGACTCACAGACAGAACAAGAACAGATCGAGAGAGAAGAGTGGAAAGTAGTGAGCGCAAACTTGTAGATCTGACAAAATCATGTACATGTATTTATACTTATACTTGAAGAGCAAATTGACACGTACCCCACACTTGCACTTCACAGATATTTATCGTTTGTCCGTCTTTTTCTCCATTACTACAGTCTTTTGTTATGTTGATCACTCGTCCTTCACGACGCACTGTGACGTCATACGTATCGTTGTTCCAGCCGTTTTCATCAGTGAATCTTTTAATAAGTTGTCCGTCGACGAAAACATTAACGCAGATCATTCTATATATAACTGCAGTCAGAAAAGAAATACGTGATAACAAAGTGGATCAATTTTCGGTATTCTTCTCTCCCCTTGCCTTTTTTCATTGCAAACGCAAATAACTCAACAAGCTTTTTAACCACTTTCCGTGTAACAGTTATAAGGGATGCCTAAAAGATAAAGGAAAGAGAGTTGATAGTGGCTGTTTAAAACCTAGTCCGCAGTTCATTTAAAATTGTGAGATTGCATAATGCATGTTGGCCCATCTGTCCTCGTTATTCGATAAGTTACCCACACGTCCCAGGAGCGAATAGTATATTCCAAGTTCGCCGAAACAGCCTTTTCAGAGACAGAATCCCTTCGACATACTTGATGATTTAGACATTCATCAAAAATGTATATTTCATAGAGCTAACATTCTGGGCGTTGTAGATGAAGTTAATGCTGTCCGCGGACAAGTGGAATGAGCTTATTCTACAATTTGCGCCATGACAGGAATAAGTCAGCGATTCGGTGTTGTTCCATACGGGGCCGGATCCGAACTTAGGGACATATTTATAATTTATCCGCCACAGCCTGAACGGATCCTACTTTTTATTATAAGAAGGTGACACTGGACTGTTGAGACGGGCACTTGACAGAAAGACAAAAACATTATACAAAACGCCCTGCAAGCGGACAGACACTGCATTTCGTTTCCATAAGCTGTAATGGTCAAGAATAATAATATCAAATAGGCACTGTTAGATTTCCAGTGGGTCAGGAGTATGACCTTCGTTTATAATGTTCTCACATTCATTTGCTTGTCTCGCCAGTGAAAACAGATTATCGTCAGT
>SMGT01000545.1:0-21080 GCA_004794575.1 Lanistes nyassanus | reverse complement strand
GATCGCTAATTGAGAATATAGCACTTTGGGTCATGGTATAGTATTGTGACAAGAAAAAATAATTTTAAAAAACAAGTGCCAACCAACATTCTCATGAAAATAATGCATTAAGTCAGAATGAATACCTCTCTTCTGTTCACAAGATGCGAGCCTTCAAAATTCTTACTTGGTACACAAAAAGGTCCAAAGTGTGAGGTTACTTTTTCACAAGGAGACATCAAACTAGAATACATTTTGACTGGAGCATATCCATGTAGTAAAGTGAGATTTCCAAATGAACCTCTTTCTGCAAGGCCACAACTTTTCTGCAAAGGAATGTTGCCTCTTTACCTGGAATTGGCTGCTCTCTTAAGTTTTCAAATCTATTCTGTGTAAGGAGATGGAAGCAAATCCCCGACATGACTCGACCCGCCCGGCCTTTTCTTTGCAGTGCATTGGCCTTTGACACCCACACAGTCTCAAGACTCTCCATGCTTCGAGCTGCATCGTACCTGCAAGTAAACACTTTTTGCATGAACCTGTGACACAGGCAGTGTCAAAAAAGACAAGGCAGGCAATTTTACCAAAAACATCTTATGGATTTCCGTTGTTATCCCCTGCTATATCAACATCTTTTATGTATGAGTTAGGTGCCCCTTCTCAAAGGCACTCAGTTAAAATTTTTCAAATAATTTTCTCCAGGGCATTATTAGCCTTGTATTGACTGATATCCCAATATTGAAAACTTTCTATACCTCTTTTCCTTCATCCTGCCCGAGTCCACCACATACACAATATCGTCGATGGTGATGGAGGTCTCTGCTATGTTGGTTGCTATGACGATCTTTGTAACTCCTTCTTCTGGTTTCCTGTGCCAGTAACAGACCAATCAGCTAAATGTAAGTCTTTATCACATTCTCTACTCACAGGCACATGAAACATGAACACTTCCATGACAGCACATACAACACATCACACATAACCTCCACCACTCTTTTATGTGATCCCAGCCAAATGGTCAGTCTGGCACTCTGCTGCACAGAACGGCATAAGCTTAGTGAATCAGATTACACAGCCATGCACACAGGTTGCTGGTGTGTTTGCTGCATGTCTCTGCAGTTCTCTTGCCTACGAGGCAGCTTTCAAACCTTCAGCAGCAGTCATGACTGGCTGAAGGCCCCCTTTTTCTCACAAGGAACCTTCTCTGTTTAAATCTCAATGATCATTACACACAGACCAGGTGAACATATAGATAATATTATGCAAATCTACACTGCTACCTGATAGTGCTTTCTGTCCTATAGTAGCTTAACTCCCAGTTCCGTAAGGATAATATATGTATATACCTGCCCTCACAGTTTTCATTGTGACTAAAAGTTCAAGCCATTCAGCTCCCTACAGAACATTCTGGGGGATGTCCATCACAGAAAGGTGAATGTATTAAAGCCATAGCATGAGAAAACCCAATATCTATCTGCACCATATTATGCAAGAGCAGACCTAGATCATCATGAGGTTCTTGTAGACAAATACTGATGAACTCCATGAACCAGCAATAACTGCTCTTCAAGAAAGCCACAGAATTTTCTCAAAGCCATTAACTGACATGGATCAACAGTGCTTTTATGAAATGTCTGCTGATCGTTTTGATTCAGCATTGAATCAGCATTGAATCAGACTTTTTCATGATTCCTGCAAAGTGGTGGATCGTCTATAATTTGCTGGATCTAATATGTACATTACAGAATGACATAGGAGCACACAAGCCAGGAACAGAATGCAGAGCCTATGGGCCAAGTGCATTGCTTACTGGGATGTTTGTGGGGTCAATCTATAACAGATATCTTGACCTACATTGTTGTAGACTGTACGTTTTTAATTACACAATAAGTAGTGCTCATTCTCTATTGTACCGATTTCACTGTTAAACGCTGTGGCAGCTACTTCACTTTCTTTTACTTACATAAACACAGAATTCTGTTCTTCACTGGAAAGCGATGAATGAAGAGGAACAATCTTATATCTGGAAAAAACCCATAAAAATTTCTGAGGCACATGATTGTGGATGGATGTTCAACAAATAGTGTGGTTCTATCAACAGATTCTTGCTGCTACACTACTGAGAATAAGAAGCGAGCAAAGTAGAGCTCTGCGCAGGACAAGTGTTCTTGTCCCTTGTCTAAACACAAGGGTGCCAAGTGTGTAAACTCTGCCATCCCATCCTTCTCTGGTTTGGGAGCAGTATTAAATAAGGCCCTTGCCACCCCAATCACCGAAAAATAACACCATCCTTGAACCATCTATGAAACAAAACCAGACCTACCTGTGCAAAAAGTTTACTTATTTTATCCTTATCTATTCATCTTTCAGGCCAAAGAAGTGTGGAAGATAAACAAAACCAGCAACAATTACTTGGCTTTGTTGCGGTGGCCAAACTCAGGCGAGGAAAGCAATGCATCCTTCAGCGTCTGTATCTCGGCAAACCCTGGCAAGAACACCAAGACTGCAGCCTGCTTTGGGAACTGGAATGGGAAACAGAATCTCAGCTCACCCACACAGCCCCCAAACCCCCCCCCCCCCCCAATATGCACTTCAGACGCATTTACTGAATATTTCTAACGTACTAGAATGAAGGTACTATACACTATGCACTTAAACACATAACACAAAATACTTCTGCTGATATAAATAGCTTTTTCTTCGAAAGAACACAAATGAGGTAAGTGGCTAAAATAATCATACACATCTCTCAAATTCGTACGTGAATGTACATAAATTTGTATGTGAGTGCACAAAAAATTGTACGTGAATGTTCACGTTTTTATGTGAATGTTCACATGTTTTTGTGTGAATGTACACAAATTTATGTGAATGTACACAAATTATGTGAATGTACACACATTTGTATGTGAATGTACACATGACTTACTTCGTGATTACCTGCTACAATCCACTCCAGGAGAGTTACAATGAGATCATAGTTGATCTTCTCAAAGTCCATTTCAGCTAAACAACGGACAGTCTTTTTACTGTAACCTGCAAATAGCCAGTTTGCTTAAGAATTTCTATGATAGTATTCATTAAATATTCTCGGCAAATTTTAAAGAAAAGCTTTATAAACATTTCCTCTTCAACAAAATTTGCGAGCCATTAAATGTCCATTCCTATGCTCTACAGCCCAATTCATTCTTAGCATGTACACATTTTCTTAAACATTGTGATACTTTTAAACCCTAATCCTCATTAATCTTAATGTACCCATTTAATTCCACTATTTGGAAACGACTGTATCTATTTACAATGCACTTGTGACACCTTTTCTATATCACTGCCTTCTTACCTCCCTCCATGAATACAGAGACCTTTAAAATAAACGCAACATTATAATCCTATCTTAAATCATTACTTCCCCTGAATCTGTACCTGAATATCTTGCTGTGAGCTGTTTGATGTTTAGTTTCTCATCAGTCCACTTGTCCTTGGGTTCTTCGTAGTGATCCTTGTAGGCAAGGCCTTGCAACGATTCTTCGATGGCATCGGCATAGCTAAGTGGAGGGCCTTTCTTTGACTTCTGGCTTTTGCTGCTGCCACCTGGAGGTGGTTTGGGGTTGAAACGAGTGTATGGTGATTTCCCATCCAGTACAAATCTGATCACCAAAAGTAAATATTCTTTTATATTTCACATGTGCATTTCCCAACAAACAAATATACAAGGGGATCACAAAATACAAATTTCTTGCTCTAAATTTGTGGGTTTGACCCAAAGTGCTGTCTCAATTAGCGATCCCTAACCACACCCAAACAAAAATGCAACCCTGGTAAGACCTCTCCGCACATGTGCACACCCCGCGTCTCCCATGTGCACAGCTCACTAACCAATACAGAATGACTTTCTCAAGCCAGACGCAAGGACCAGTGGGGTGGAGGGTGAGCCTATAAAGAAATTTTCATGTTCTTGTCCCAATACTGTACCATGACCCAAACTCCTTAGTAGCACAAAAAGGAGGTGGGTGACCAAAATACTTAACAGGGTTGAGGAGGAGGCTGTCAGGCTGGACGCTAAGGGAGAGGTATCACAAAGCGAGTGCAACACCCAAGCGGCCATCATCACAGCAACAGATGAGGGCCCGCTGGAATGGAATGGGTCCTCACTGCACCGGAAGAGGATTGCCACACTGCTCTGAAAGAGGATGTCCTAGAGGCAAGAGGGGCAGCCTGTGCCCTCGCCTCCTGCGTAGGCGTAGCAGACAATGGCAGTGAGGGTCCACCCCCCCTCCCCCCATCTGGTTTCCAGTACAGCGAAAGCTTGCCAGAAAACAGAAAGCCAGAGTGTGAGGGGAGGAAAAAGCGTGGCCTGGAGGAACCATGCAAGAGGCACACAAGCCGCACCCGGACCAAACACTGACAAAGTCAAGGGTGGAGAGAGCGAGGGGCGAGGACAAGGGACCGTAGGACACGGTGCACCAGGGCGCTGCTTGCCAGGGACCTAGTGCAAAAGGAAAGCGACCCAGTGCCATCCTGCGCTCGGCGGTAGTAGAAGTACAGGCAGAAACAAGGAACAGTGTAGAGGCAGTCAGGATGCCAAGGTGTAAGCCACGCTGAAAACACAGGGCAGAGGTAATCCACACACGTCTGGCCTGCGCAACAGCGTTTGTCAGTCTGTATTGGTCAATGAGCTGTGCGCACATGACAAGCAGCGTGGGCATGCGCGAAGGGGCCTTACCAGGGTTGCATTTTTGTTTGGAAGATGGGGTTAGGGATCGATAATTGAGATATTAGCACTTTGTACAGTATTGTGACAAGAAAAATGAGTTTTCTTATGGTACAAGCTTTACTTTATTAAACATTAACTCCATACGTACTTTGTCATTTCAATGACATCCTCCAGAAAGAACGATTTCACAGGAAATGTCTTCCCTGCCACAAAACAAAATAACATCTTAAAAGATATTTCAATCAACATTCCCAGGAGACATGAAATAGCAAAGGAAAGTATAATGTGCCATCTAGCTAACATTTAAAATGGACTAGATCTAGAAAAAGATAATGCAACATGCCCATCACTTATGATAGCAAAAAATGATGAAAGCTACATTTCAGGGTCTTTCACATCACAAAGCTACTGTTTTAAACCAAAAATTGCAAATTTCTTAGCTAGATTTGTGTTTCTAACAATATTTACCATGACCCAAAGTGTTAAATTTTCAATTTAGTGATCCTTAACCATACCTTCCAAACCAAAAGGTTTCTAGACGTAATCCTTGTACAGCCCCTCAATGCAAATACACCACCTGTGCGCACTACTCACTGATATTTCATGCTACTTTTCAATTGCCACAATTATCACCAGGGAGTTGGGTAGGCATATGCCAATAATTGTCACTGTCTGCCAGCCTGCAGAGGGAGGAACAGTCATCTCCGAGTGGGACTCCATAATGAGTGAGTGCTACTCACGTAAGGCACAAACTGGTCTAGATCGAATGGAGGCAGAACTGTGAACAGCAGAGCCAACATGACCCATGGGGAAAGATTCCCAGGTTGCTGGTTCTTTGCCAGACAGGTTAAAACGGTACAGACTAGCCTAAGAGTGATTCCTTATCCTCCAGGCTGGGAGCTGGACACTGGGCTGAACAACCCAGTTCTATAAAAAGGCAAGGGCAAGGATGGTAAAGGCAAAACTCACGATATGGAGTGTGCGTCAACACGTCACACTCAGACCACGGCACTTGAGAAAAGTCAGCATGAACTGTCAGCAGTAGTGCACATGGTAGACACACAGGTGGTGCGCATGCGCTGAGGAGACTTACCAAGGTTATGTTTATAAGGTTATGTTTGGAATCTGCAGTTGGGGATTGCTAAACTGAGAATTTAGCACTTTGGTTCATGGCACACTATTGTGACAAGAAACTTTAAAAAAAATTGTTAATACTCCAATCATAGTGGCCAGTGTTTCTGTACAAGTTTACCTATTTGTTGAACATTCGCTAAAAAGATCCAGGCACCTCACCTGGTATCTCAACAACAGGACAAAAGTTGAAATAAGAGGAAAACAGTTCAGCATTCAGTGTCGCACTCATCAAAATGATCTTCAGATCAGGTCGCTTCGGCAAAATGTCACGGAGCACCATTAACAGAAAATCACTGCAACAGGAAACAGTGCTATGTACTATGTAAAAGTGTCAATGCAAGCAAGTTGTAAATAGCAATTTTGACGTAAACATTCAATATAGTAAATTTTCAGAAACCCAAGCCACTCGTGCAACTTGACACATTAAAGTATTTTTAAAAAGAATAACAAACTGATCAGTTCAGTCTTTGCTTAATCATACGACAGCCTTGAAAACTTTCGTTTGGCACTCCAACTGATTTGCTGACAGCAAAGCTGACCTGGTGGTGCAAACCAGTCCCACAGCGAACTGTCAAGTTACCTAATATATAAAACTGAATGTTTGTGGGTGGGTGGGTGGGTGGGTGGGTGGGTGTATTTGTTATACAAATCCCCACGCCTGAACCAATCCACACCGCATTCAGCAAGCGGGTTGCTTTTCACCCCCAGATGGTCAAAGGCCAATTTCAACCCAGTACATAGGCCGAAACAAGAATAAAAGAATATGATGACACCCAAATCATGTACACAGCGATCAGTGTGCAAGGGAGATCACTTTTCTTTTCCTTTTGTATGAAGAGTACTTTCCCTTGCTTCGCTTGACAACAGGGAGATGGCAGGCAAGGGTAAGGGGCAGGGGTGGGCAGGTTAAGAAAAGCCTGGGCAGTGCCGGGTCCCCTAGCTAGTGCCCAATAATTAAGAATGGCCTTAAGATTAACAACTCATGTGAACAACTACTGATATCGATGCGATCACTTCCTTGTTTGTTGTCATAAGCTATACAGCATTGAATCCTCACGAGAAGGTGAGCAAAATTTAAGTGCAAATGTACCTCTCCTCTGAGCGCTCGTGAACTTCATCGACAATCAAGTGTGTGACATCTGACAAAGAAGGGTCACCTTCCAGCCGCCTCAAAATGATTCCAGTGGTGCAGAAAAGCAGACGTGTAGCAGGTGACTGGAATAAAAAAAAAAAGGTTTCATTTCATCGCATGGAAATGCTGGTTGTAAAATACTGCAAAATTGTCATACAGATGAACATGGACCAGCTATAACAACTTGTTAATATAACATGACACACCTAAAAAGAAAAATAGATTCCTATATTTCACGCTGCTGAGAAGCATCTTATACCAGATAACCTGTCCTCACCTGCACACTCTCTAAACGAATCTGGTAGCCAACAGAACTACCAAGCCGCTCCACTCTCTCAAAGGCAACTCGCTCAGCGACCGAGAGGGCAGATATGCGCCGTGGCTGGGTGCAGACAATATTGCACAAATGGAGATCCCGGACCTGCAGGTGTTTATCTAGGATAAACTGGGGCACTTGTGTAGTTTTACCGCACCTGTTAGGTGGAAGCAAGAGTCACTTGAAATGGGACGCTTTACAGCAGAAACTTTTAAAATGTGAAGAAAAAAGTGTCAAGTGTTACTTGACATGATTATTATTTATAATTTACGTAGGTATCATTTCCAGTTTTAAAAAGCATTATGGACTACCACAAACTCAGAGGTCAGATTTATTTTTCAATTTTTGCACGCTGGCCAGAAAGAAATATGCAACCTCGAAAATATAATGTATCATCCATATTTTTAAAAAAATTATAATAAAGGTGTTACCTAATTGAACTATACAACCAAAATTATAAATTTGTATTGTTGCAAGCGACAACTAAACCTCAATCGAATTCAAAACAGATGTGCAATTATAGATTATCACTCATAATTATCGCTTCTATAACAACAAGCACATGCAGGACAAAACCAACTGACCCAGTCATTCCACTGATGACCACCACCTGGTTTTTGTCAACAGCAGCCAGCACTTCATCCTGATGGTCCCAAGCCGGCAGCCTCTGTCGCTCTGCTAGCCGCCTCTGGTATGACTGGACGGACTGTGAATACATCAGATATTATCGCGATGTTTAACAAAACCATGATCACACCCTCCCCTAAAAAACAAACTAAAAGCAGACCACTTTGTGCTATCGATTTCAAGACGATGTTTTCCCTAAACATGCCATGTGTTCAAGTGTGCTCAGATTGAAAGATTGTGTGTGTATGTGTGTGCGCACGCATGCATGTGTGTCGGTAGGTGCTTGTGTGGATGTTTGTGAGAGTATGTGCTGGTCATTTTTTGCTTTTGGAAAATGAAATCTGGGTCTAAAGTTGAGAATAATTCCACAAATTTCTTTACAAGCAAACATCAGCACACACACACACTCACATACACTCTTAGAGGGAACACTGCTTACAGGACAGCTGTGTATACCACATTACATGCTATAAACCGATTTCACTCAGCATAAAATATCTTCTATAAAGAAATATGGGTTATATATGTCTAAACAGAACAAAAAAACTTATTGCACATACTGCTTTCATTCTGAAGTCTTCTTTTAATTTCTTATTCTGTTTCAAAACATTTGCTTGCTTCTCATGTGAAGAAATCTGAGAGTTCCCTTTTGTGTCAGAATGTTTCTGCTGTGCAGACTTTACAAAGTTCTGTGGCTCTCTAGGTTTGTCTGAGTGTAGACTATCACTGTCTTCTGTACACAAATCCTTTTTATTTTTTTGTGATTTTTCTGGAACATCCTTTGCTTTTGAACTAAAACGCCTAGAAGCCTTCTCATCTCCGCTTGCACTGAAGCTTTGTGTTTCACTACGCTTGGCACGTGCACCTCCCAACAAAACTCCTGTCCCAGAATGCGATGATACCACACATGGCTCCGCCAGAGGAAGAGGTGGCATCTCTAACAACATCTGCAGCTGTTCTGAATTTTCTAGAAGACTGACCAATGAGTAAATGGACGGCTGCTCTGCATCAGCCAACTCCCGTGCAGATTTCATAAGAAAGCGAGAAATGTTCAAACAACAATATGGCTGAATCCTTTCCACAGCTGAGGAAAAAGCCAGCAGTGGAATTTCCCTGGGATACATGTTGCCAGCTGGGAAGCGAATTTCTAGCGTGAACAGATTGTCTGCCAGGGGACCCCGCAGATCTACTGCCTTTTTAGCCATGCTTTGTTCTGTCGCATGCAGATTCTTGCACCTGTCGCCGAAACGACAAGCCCCCTTCCTGTAAAACTTGCAGATCTCTTTTGCAATGTCTGCCTTCTTTCGTACAGAATCTGCTGCTCCAGCACTGCTGCCTCCAAGGTTCAACAGCTCCTTCAACTCTGGCAGCTCCAAATGTAGAACCCACACTCTGTTGATGAGCCTCTCAACAAAACGATGTTCAAAAATAGACTGCAATGCCATCTTCTCCTCCTCACGAAGCACACAGACATCTTTAGGTATTTCAGTTTCCCCATCTGATGAACGTGAGTTTGCATTCAGGACTGCAACGTCATCAAGACTTCGGAGTTCTGTTAGGAGATACTCCAAGGCAGCTCCCAGATCGCCATCACATACTTGAAGTGCTTCCCGACAAAGAGAACGACTAAAGCCGCATCTGGAATCCAGAATGTGTTCCACAGATTTTAAACAGCAGTTCTTACTTTTAACAAGCCGAAACATTTATCACTCTGCATGCATAAAGACTTATTTCAACATTAAAAGCACAAGCATAAAGTTTGCTCATAAAGTTTTCCTGTGAATGGAAAAGCACAAGTACATGCAGTTACGCTGGTACTGCTAACCATTTCACACATGTATACTCCCTTGTGCATAAATGCTTATGCATTCACACTTGCTCCACATCCTCAAACATGTACGCATGTTCACACTTCATGTTTCTACTGACAGAAGGGCACCTCTGCAGCTTTTGAAGAGCAGGTTGGTTGATATCTACTGGATCAGCGACAGGAGCAAGTCTGGATGATCTGTCTGCGGCACGTGCAGTGCTGCTGGCACTTTCCGTAAGTGCTGGCTCCTTAGTCAGCAGCCTGGATGTTTGGTTCAGACCCCCTGCAGTGCCACTGGCTTGCTCAAAAGCTGCTGGCACCTTCGTCTGCCAATAATGCTCTTCACTGCGTGTGTCAATCTCATCATACTCTGAGTCACTGAGACATGTGACATGTGACAGAGACCAGACAAGAAGTTCTGATATTCTCATCCTTTTTGGCTCCACCAATAAACTTGATTTTACACACATACAAATACATCTCGCGTGCACAAAAAACTGATCTTTTTCATGACAGGGGTTACAATATGAACATTCAGTTCCTAAAAATTCCAAAGGTTTTATAATAAATTTCTTTTTCAAAGGCACACACCAAATTGAGAATACCACATAACATGTGAAATAAATATTCAGAATGACAGCTTCCAACCCTGAGCCCTTAGCAGCACGTCTGGTTAAAAAAAAATCCAGTTTATCTAAAATATACCTAGAAATTTCCTTTTCATCTTCAGTATCCTGCATACTGGAACATTTGCAATGTAGAAACATAGATCATAAGCAGGGCCGAACACCAAAGAATAACAAATACCCTTTTGTACTCACGAGCCATCACTGTCAGTGTGTTTGCTGTTGTCATGGAGACTCTTGAGCATATCATGCACCATCTTCTGATTCTCTGAAGTCATGTGCAGACGCTGCATTTCAACTTTACCCTTAGGTTCATGACCTCCTGTCCCTGAGGTAGTTCTTCCTGTTTGAACATGCTGACCTCTACCACGGCCACGGCAAGACCTGTTGATAAACACAATGGCACAATACACTCTCCTTGTTTGCAAATTATATCATATCATCACCACATAATGAAAATTTTATTTTATTATCATCTCATAATGCAGATTATGTTGTATTACCATCATATAATGCAAAATATATCATAAGATAACTCCAACAAAGGTACTGGCAGCGCTCAACATAGCCGTATGCAGACGCATGTGACCAAGGGAGCTTACCGTACCCAAACATGTAGCAAAGAGAGGGCCGAAAGAAAGGAACTTGGCAGATCCTCAAAAAGATCTGCCATCCCCTTTTTTTTTATAACGGCGCTATTCTTCACACAGCTGACCCTCGGTGCACGAAGTGTGCATACAGAGAATCCATGTTAATGTAGTCAGCCCGCTCACTAAGCGAGTGCTGACAACTAGGATTCACTCTTTATATCATTGTTCTTTATTACAAAATATGTCATACATATATTATCCCCACATAATGCAAATTATTGTCATGTTATCACCTCCAAGAAAGAAAAATCAAAAAGAAAAAAAAGGAGGAAAGAAATCTCCTACATCTAGATCTGCACATTAAAATTTGATAAAACGAAATAAATGGTAAATCAAATTGTAAATTCAGAAATTGCAGGCTTTTAGGTTACTTTCTGTTCAGTTGCATGTAGAAACGTTTTAGCTTATACCAACTCCATAAATGCATTTCACTTATCACTTATCAAAGTAATGAAAGATATGCATAAACAAAGAAAACTATAATCCTTCATAATAGGAACATCTAATTATTTCCACAATATTACTTGCATAAAAGTCATATGGTGCCAGTGTAAACAAACAAATAAACAAAAAAGTACCATTTATAGTCAGGCCACCCTCCCCCACCTTAAGTGCAAATGCTTTTCCTCACAAGCCTTATATCTGAAATAATAATTCTGCTTCAACTCATTAGCTATTAAATACTTACAAAAGGCCCAAACAACTATGTCATGTTGAAACGTTCTGTTATGGCTACTGGCAACAGGACAGCTTAGATCATAAGTTATTGAGGCTTTATCTATGCACCACATATTTTTTTAACATTTTGCACCTAGATGAGATGATGATTAAAGATTTCATGACAAGATGCATGCTTTGTCATTCTTATTTTGGAAAGTAACATCTTCCCATTTGAAAAACAAGGTTTCCAATTTGGTGGCTTTTTTCATCAAAGGATCTATTTGGACACAAATGTTAATGAGACGTTACTTACGGCTGACCGGTTGGCTTCACTAAATTTTTGCCCACAGTGGTTCCCACCAACACTGGTCCGTCCATCAAATCATCAAAATCAAGGTCACCTTTCCTGCTATGGCCCCCGCCTCCATGACTCTGATTGTGGCGCCCCCCTCCTCTGTTTGGTTTTCTGCTCCTTTTTGTTATATTCCTTCGATCCATTTACAAGATCTGGAAAAGAAGTATTTTGTTTTTAACTGTTCTTATTCAGAAAGAAATTTTGTTCAAACTACAACAACATCAAAGAGATCTAATGCTATACTGCAACTTGGTTAGTATTGGAGCTGTGCTGATGATGTAAACACAAAAGTTAGAGGTCTAAAGTTTCTATATTATATACCCAACCTATATACCTAGCTACATTCTTCCAGATATTTTGTCCTGTATCAAAAAGGACACAGCAGTTCTGAAGCTGAGCTACAAAGCACCTCTACTAGTAAAACACTATCTATACATATACTCCTACTGATATTACTTTTCAGTATTAGTGTATATAATATACCTGTTAGGCTGTTGTAATACTCATTACTGTTTAGTAACTCAACTGCATGCCCTTTCAAGCTTTAGCACGTTTCTTGCAGCATGCTGATGGAATACTTCCTTTTATAAAGAAAGGTCTACAAAATATTGCACATTACCCATGCTTAAAATGCGTAATAAGGAAAGAACTAATTACATTACGTCTACAATGAATATCACTATCAGTCAGAACTCTCTGGCGTTTGATTTACTACTGATTAGTGATTTAGAAAGTAGATACATACGCCACGGTGTATACAGCTATCGGCGTCTAAAGTAGAAAAAGTGATGGAAAAAACAGTCCATTAAAGTAATAACTTATACCTTATTCAATCTTTGGTTTCAGACTAAGTATTTATTTTGATTTGGGGAACATATACTTGATTAAATCTATTTAACAAACTCAACTGTCTAATAGTAAGCAGACAGCCAGAGGTGCATCATCCCTCACCAAAACTATCTTCAGACGTAAAAAGTCGTCTTCCGGCGTCGCAAAAAATTCGATCCGGGTCACGCATGCGTACGCGTCACTGGTTACGGTTGTAAATGTGGTCCGAGTACTTAAATTGGCAGTCATTAGTTAAACCTAGGATGATGTATACATCATCCTAGGTTAAACTAGAATCGTTTTCAATCTCAGCATTTTCGATTAGGGTCAAGGTATTGTTAGGGTCATGATTAGCGTTTTGCCCCTGTATCCCCATACTCGACATGCAAACGTTTCTTCGCGCGCATCCTTGCTGCTATATGGTTTCAGTAAGATCAAAGAAACAATTAAGGCACCATGAATTGATGAAATCATGAATCGTACATACGATCCCAATGCGGCGCGTATAGTTACTTTTGTACAAACAGCTTTAGATCGAGGACTATATATAGTCTTCGGCAACTGCAGTAACAAAGTACGTAATCATCGAAGACGAATTTTTGTTTACTTCAGTTTTGCTGGTAATAACTTAATAAGATGTCAAGACACTGTCTGCACAATATTACTTCGGGATGTCAAAGCATTGATCATTCCTTTGCCATTTGTGATCGAAAACACATAAAGTACACGTGCATTAATCGATTAAACAAGGTGAGAGCGCTGTGTGGGGCAGCGTACGTGGAGCTTTGCCCACTAATCATCGCACCCCCTAATTTGCATACCACGTGATAAGTTGTGGCGAGCTAGCACTGCTTTTGTGGCGAGTGTGATTTGGGCTGGTTATTTAGAGGGACAGTGCCATAACCTCGCGGTAATTTCGCACTATGGGGGAGGATGGGGTCCTATTACTAAGCTATACGCTGAAAAAACCACCATACTGATAGCTGCAGTATGATGGCCAGTGCGGACAGAGAGTTTAATGTGCGGGGACATGGCCGAGTGAGGTCTGCACAATAACTCCAGGAAATAGAAATAATCCTTGGGCACACCTAGATTCGGCCAACAAGCTTCCACCTACTAGTCCGCAGCTCTACCAGCTTAGCTATCCATGCCCCCAAGTGTGATGTTAACCCAATGATGAGCTAATGTGCCGAGTTAGAAACGTTGTGAGTTGACCAGGTGGAGCTCAACATGCAGTACGTCTAATACATAATCCACATCAAATACATAATCCCGGAGAAACTAAAGTACAGCAGTATCCCAGATTTCCCAAACTCTAGCTAAGCCTTGCTCTGAACATACATAAACAGACATAGCTATGTTCAGAAGAAAGATTAAAACTTTGATTTTGCGCATTCTCAAAGCAAAAACCGACAAGAAAAAATATTAATAAAGGGTATCATATGCCTGTTAAACGCAATCTTTGCTTTCGGTTTAAGCTTTTTTTAAGCCTTTCGTTCGCCATGCAGGTACTTAACTTTTATTTTGCAACAAGATTGAGAGAAAGCAGACATCCGGAAGTGCACTTAGTCCTGCTAAAACTATTTTCACATTCAAAAGCTCGACTTCCAGTATCCGTTGACGCAATGGATGCAACGCTAAAGCGTAGGTTACGCGAGTCGAGGATTTTGTTTTAACGATCAGTATCAAATATGACTTTAAACATGAAACACTCGATCTAAGGAAACATGTGTGATTGCCTTATGTAAGTTTCATTTATTTACTACCTATCAAGCCCTAAATTTAGGTCCTAGTAAACTGTATTGTTAGTAACCATAAACCAATGCCGTAACGTAATCGGTAATCCAATCGACAAATGCCAAATGGCTAAGGTTGCATTCAACGAATTTGTATAGATGGATGCACTGTTCAATGTTTGGGTTGTATCAGTTAACGTGCGCGTGTGTGTGATTATAGATCAGAAGCTTGGGTTGGTGCGGAGCAGTGTTAATTTTTACTGGTTCTTCAACCTCCTCTTCCTTGCCCTCATCACATTACCATTGCAATCATCAGAAAAATACAGTACACTATATAAAATTTAATTTCAGGATTTCCATAAAGGTGCCCACCTCTCATCCACGGATGATGAATTGAAACAATATTTTGCTCTACTTACTACTAGTACTACCATTTTTATCTGGCCCACCATATAAATTCACACTTTATGCAAATACTTTCGATCACTATCGTTGGAACAAATTTGATTTTCAGGTGTCATCATGATGCACCTTCGCTCACAAATGGATACTCTGCGGTGGACAGTCTATTCTGATTTTTCAGCATCAGCAACAGGATTATTCTTTTTTGCTGTCCATCTATCTACAGCACAGCTTGTTGAGCTGTTGAACCAGGAATGAATTCCGCAGCTGTGCGTACAGGGTGCAAAATGATATCGAGACGCAAGAAGCTGGTCATAGCCATAGTTTGTGTCAGCAGTCTGTGCTACGCAGTTGTGCAGATTATGCATTACCAAGATGACTTCAGTCCCTTGCAGGTGCTCTCCAGTGCAGAGAATGAAGCCCGACGTCTGCTGAAGTTCATTACATCTTACCATTACCAGTGCAATACAACTTTGCATGGTACAAACTTTTCAGATTGGGCAGTATGTACTGATCGAGATATAGGAATCAGCACTGAATCCAGTAAGGTTAAAACTGCATACTCAGTTGGGTAAGAACATTCTATCTGTCATGTTTAGTTAAGACAGAATTTGATATTTATTACATTGTTTATAGCATCACAGCACACATATAACCATAAGCAGTCAGGTTTTGTATATGGGTAATTGCTGGGATGTGCAACATGCTGCTTTTCTCATTATTTGACCCTCTTTCCTTCTCTCAACACATTGGACCGAAACCAGCAGACCACATTACATGACTGTGAGCATGTATCTATATTAAGTATGGCTGTTCATCACTGTGCTTAAGCCTTAACTGCACCTTTTTGTGAGTCCATACAGATCCAAACATCTGGGCAGTGAGAACATACAAGGGCGCCTATAGACTTACACAGTTACTGTACATAAAAATCATTTTATTATTAAAAAATATAAGTGGGACCCGGAGGAATTTTTTTTCCATGAGTACTGTCCACCCTGCCTATATAAAATACTATCAATGTGCATGCATAAGAACGTATTATAAGATTATTAAATTCTTTCGTCTTTGTGCAGTCCATTGGCTGACTACAGCTTTGAAACACAGCTGTTACGGAACCTGTCTGTCCAGCAGTTTATCTTTCTTCACAATTCTTTTGCTCCGACACCCCAAGTGCTTCTCCAGCTTAACAATGCTAGCATCTTTCACGCCACATTGGTCCCCAATGACCCCTCGGACTTTGGACGCAACTCATATGACATGCATACTATTAACAGCATGATGGCTCAACTGAAGCACCGGTATGTTGACCTGCTGAAGATTGAGAGTTTGCGGGACATCACAACATCATTTGAAATGCTGTATTTTATGGTCAAAGATGGCATCATCTCTCGATTCCTGCAGCTGCATGTGGCATTGGAAATTGGTAAGCAACACGTGGGACAGCCAAAAGGAACCTTTGTTCATAACAGTTGTAAGCTTTAAAATAAAAAAGTTCTTTAGTGTTGTAGGAAAACTTCACCAGGTCTTAGGTTTACTAGTCTCCTCCATCACCAGCACCTCCACCAGACACTTCTCGGAATTTTGTGTGTCATTTCATTTCGTTTATTTAGCTATAACCTGAGCGGGATGGGGAGTGGGGGGGGGGGATGGGATTTCATAATTCCATTCACAGGGTAGCAAGTAGCAAATGGGGGAGAATTTTCTCTTCTTTTTCAGAGGATTTCATGACAGCTTAGGGGGCAGTTTCTTGGTCTTTGCATTAATGTTTTGATTCCTCTGATAAAAAAAAAATTATGCACAAAAAAAAAAGAAGAATGTTGCATCATCCATGGGGCACTGATGCAGCTAAATATGCTGTCCATGATGTTTTCCTCTATTTTTCTAAGAAAAGTTTCAGAATACCTTTTTTTTAAATGATCATTGCTCAGGAAAGATACATGTAGTAGCAAAGGTATGTAAAAGATTGTTTGGTGCTTCATTGGCACTTTTGCAAAGAATGTTCACTCTTCTAGCCTTCCACATGTCTATGCCCCGAGCAAAGTTGAAAACCAAAAAAAGCATTTTGCTTGTCTTTAGGACTGATTTAAAAAAAAACAGAGCTGAGTGGCTATTTCTTAAATAGCATTCTTGTTTGCCAAATATAGCGCATGCCTAACCAGTTGCCCAAACCAACTGAGGTATAGGGTCCCTTTTCATAGACAGGAAAAGACTGTGGACAGTTCCTTTCTCTCTACAGTCAGAACTGATGAAGGGTGTGGGAGGTACAAGGCATTGTACTCCTTGTTTCACTGAAAAGATTTGCTTCTCTTTTCAGACAAAATTGATGATGACTACCTGTATGGGTGGTACAAGACACTATACACATTGTTTCACGCTGGTGGCTTTCGCCTGTACCACACGGCTGCCTCCAGCCCACTATGCCTGCAGGTCACCATGATGGAGTCGTGTCGGTACTTCATGTCATGGCTTCGTAATCCAGGACCGCGCAGTTTTGTCCTCTATCCGCCAGCCATCGACGGTAAAATTAAACTGTTTTTGTCCTTACCCCACTTCCTATTCTTCCAGCAGAATCTGCTCAACATATTATGGAAGTGGGGGTTGTGGGACACGGATTTACCATTCCCAGTTTAATAATGTATATATTGATCTTTATGTTCCCTTTTTATTTAAATCTATTTTTATCCAACTTTCAGTTTTACTGAGTAGAACTTCTGGCAAAAGTAAATCAGACTTTTCCCCGAGACTTCTGGGAAAAAGAAAAGATTATTGAGACTGCATTATTCCATTGCCTTTCTTTCTCACAGGCTCTCAAGTGTACGAAGAACAGCGACTGAAAGATTTCCTAAATGTGCCAAAATTGCTGGAGGATGATGTCATCTCTGTGTCCTTGTCATCTACGTCCACTCTTCCCCTTGTCCGAGAGATTCTCATGTCGGGCACAGAGCTTTGTAACATTGTGGCATTTGAGTGAGTTGTCATGATGATTGTGTACGATATAACACCATGCCAGCAACAACGGCCATATCATGGTGAGAGTTATCAGAAGCCCTGGCCTCATGCTTAAGGCTGAAGCAAAGACATCAGACTTCTTGTCTTGACACAGACCAAAGGGGAAAAACTTCAAGAATGGATCAGGAAAGATTATGAAAAATGTTTCTTTTAAAATCTACAGAAGACATAATAATGGAGACCATTGCTGTATCTTCTGAGTTCTTTAAGGATATTGGTCTGTTGAAAATTTGCTGCTTCCTTCACTTTCTTTTCTGATACTTTTTTTGTTTTGAGTAGCCAAATTTTATACCCTGTATTTACATAGGCATGCATTGTTTTCAAGCTGAAAATCTGATCCAAAATCCTGTCTGCACATTTCAGGTCACCTGGCGTCCCTTCACTAAAAGAACAGGTATCTGCATCGCACATCAAGTGTTCCATTGTACCACTCAGCCCAGTCTTAGACCCTGGTAACACACCTGAATTAACCTTCCATTCAGAAAGGTACAACTAAGACCAAACATTTTATTTTCGCTCATCGTATAAAATAGTCAAACATAGAGCTTTGAAGCATGAAGTTGGCCAACATTCTTTATTCTTGGGAGGTGTGCACCTGCAGAAGTGCACACCTGTGCATACTTGCAGTAGAATATTTGTTTTCAGTTGGGTTTGGCATACATGTGCGGATGCATGCAAATCCAACAATAAAATTTTAAATGCGACCTATCCTATGTTTTTGGACTGTATTGGCTGAAACATGTTTTTTTTTTTGTTGGGGGGGAGTGCGGAGGGCCAAAGGAGATAATTACACTTGGCATACAAGCCAGTGGAGGCAACACATAGTTAACATTTCTGGGACTTCATTTCCAGGGATCTCAAAAGCAGACGCCTGACTTTGTCGGATGTGATCTCTCACTACCTGCTTCCCAAGCAGACTAACATTGCCTACATCAACCTTGAGCATGGAACCTGGCGCTTCATATCACCCTTTCTGGATTCAGGTGCATTGCAAGTGAGTGTTGTGTTCATCATGAGCAGAAATGCTAAATTGATTTTCAGTTATTTCAGTTTATTTCATGGGGGAAAGTTACAGAGTCGAAGAGGAACTCTTTCATGTGGGGATTCCTTGTATCCATGTGTTGTTGCTCATATTTTCTGGATTTAAGTTTTCCATCGCTATTGAGACTGACAACAGTTTTGTCTGTTTTCTACAAACTGAGTTTTGAAAACAGCAGAGTTTGTGGGAAAAAGAAAAATCACATCATCAAAAGTGGGTTCTTGGACATGTTAAGCCAACTGGAGAAGTGTTCTTTCTGCTGTCTGTTTTTCAGAACATCAACCAACTCGTGTTGATAACCAGCATCTTCAAAACCAGTGAAAGTGAAAAGCAGACAGCTTCAGCTCTTCGCCTTCAGTACAGTGAGCTGCAGAGAATCCTCGCCTTCAGAATGACAATGGTGGAGGCTATTCCTATCCCAGAAGAGACTCTACATTTTCATAATAATGAAGATTGGTGGAGACTGACATTTGTTCGAAAGTCTTAATAAACAAGGAAACAGCTGTGATATTAAATTTAATTTAAACAGTGATCACAGCCCATGTATGTGTATGCAGTGGCATTTGGAACCACAATGTCTTTCAGAGGAAGATGCATAAACTGGTACAGATGATTATGAGTGTGCATGGACAGGTAAATTTGCTCTGTATCTGCAGACACAGCAGAACAGGTCTTCAAAATGCTCAACAGAACAAGACCTTGACCTTGCCAGGTATCACATTAAAACAGAGACTGACTAGAGAGCTATCGTAAAAATCAGTGGGACTGATGTCGCTAAAGTGTAAAGCTGGTGTGTATTGAGTGTTCTGACACACTTCGTCATGTCGTCTGGCACTGGCATCAAGGACAGCTGGTTGCTAGCATCTGCTTTAATGCGTTCCCTGCGCACGCTGTATTTTGCTGTATGTTCAGCACAATGCTTGTTCCTGGATAAATCACAGAGGATGATACTCGACACCAGAAGTTATCCTTGCTCTGAGGTGTCTGATCAGTGGTGTACTTACAAACAGTGCTGATAATCACCACTGCCAGCTGGCAGGACTGACTGCACAACTGTGGTGCAAAAACTACCTTGGCTGTTTTTTTTTTAACCGGTTCACACGTTTGTTCCACATTTTGTTTTTGTTGTAAATTTGAAATAGAATAATCAAACAGCTTCTGATGGATTTTTTTTTTTTTCATTTTGGAGTTGTTTCATGAACATCTCCAGATGAAGTTTAGTCAAGTTCATTAGACGTTCTCCCATGCTTTAACCAAAAATATTTCCCAAACCATGTCAGTGGTTTAACAGTTAACAGCGTCCGCTTCCAAGGTAGGAGGTTCACACCCCACCCATGTCATCCCTACATAAAAATAGACAGTCTAGTAGTTGCCCTGCCAGACATCTGGCACTATAGAGAACACTACTAGGACTGGTTGTCCTGGTGTCGGTATAATGTGTCTAGGTGGGACTGAAGCTTATATTGCAACAGCATTCTCAGTGTGGCAGCATGTTAATCTGTCTCGACCGACACAGTCCTCACTTGTGGCTGGATGTTGAGCAGCAGACAACCAACCCAAGTCCTCCAGGTTCTGCTGTTCTTGCGCGGACTGCCGCCTCATGGCCAGCTGGCTGCCCACGTTATTCATGTATTTGTTGACAGGTGACTGCTTGCAGCCCTTGCCCCATGTTTCTGTTTGTGTTGATTTATGTATGTTGATTGCGTAGTGATTGCAGACTTGTCCAGACCCACCAGACTCAACTGAACTCAACCCAAGGCATCCGGCTGGTGTGTCGAAACCTGTGTGTTTTTGCACCGCGCTTTACTCTGACTTTACCATCAGTGTCACACTTTGCAAAATGTGACAGGTGCAATTCATGCTCTGCTCTTCAGTTCATTAGATGTTGATCTACAGAATCCATGGAGTATTCCAGGAGAACACAGATGTAAATTTTAGGGCTTTTATTGGCAGTGTGCAGCTGTCTTTGAGCAGTAGTTAACAATGTGTACCTCGATACTTTTTCTTTCTTTTGTGAGAGTAATAATAAGAAACTACTTTTGAGGAAAACAAAATGTGCT
>SMGT01000543.1:0-18546 GCA_004794575.1 Lanistes nyassanus | reverse complement strand
GGAGAAAGGGAGAAGGAAAGAGAGGGAGAAAAGAAAATAATGAAAAAGATCAGGTGACGACGATTTTCCTGTTGTCACGAATGTCTGCCACACGAAAGGTAAAAACAACCCCTCCCCCCAAAAAAGGGGGGGGGGCAGGAGAGAGAGAAAAAAAGAAGTTCGTGCATTGGACCACACGTGATGAAAAAGTCGATTTAAAGTGGGCGGAGAGAGTGTTTGACAGACAGGCAAACATTACATAAAGACGCACAAGGATGAACATGTTCCAACCGCTTGCTGTTCTTTCCACCAGTCTCTCGCTGGACAGCCCGTCTGTGGACAGTTTCCTACAGAGAAGCCAGTGAACTGTAAGTCTTTGACTATTTTTTTAGACCTGATCACGTCTGTCTTTCTTTTCTGTTGGTGACCGTCTCCTGATTTTCACCAAATTTATTTCCATACAGTTTTGTGATTGCAACAATTAGCTTCCCTTGTCTACGATAGTTTGTTCGTGTTGTTGTTTGTTTTTGCCACGTTGGAAGAACAGTGTGTCATTAATAATGGCAGATACAGTGCGGAGGACGGGGTGTTTCTATGGGGATAAATAATAAATATAATGTATTACCGTGATAAGGCTTTACTGATCAACATCATCTGCATTGATACTCTTATTGTGCAACAGTTGATTTTCTTCTTTTTTCTTTCTTTCCTTTTTCTCATTCTTTTTATTTCCTTTCTTTCTCTGTCCATTCGTTTTTCTTTCTTTCTTTCCAGAGCCTAAAGGAGAATGATTCTACAAACACTGGTTTTGCTGGTGCTTCTGGCAGTGGTGACGGAAGGCATGCCTTCCTCTGAACGTTCAGAGCTTAATACTCGAGGGATTTTAATAGACGGTTTGTACTTGCACCACCGCCACCACCAACCCCCACCCCCAAAAACAACCCATTCATATTAATTTCTTTTCTGAGTCTGCATGAGGCCTGAATGTGTTACGCAATATCAGCAAAACTTAAGCCAATAGTCTTGAAGGAACTGTTATTACCCCCTTGTTCAAAAATGAGAAAGAAAAAATGGAAAAGAAATGGAAAGGAAGAAAGAAAGAAAGAAAGAAAGAAAGAAAGAAAGAAAGAAAGAAAGAAAGAAAGAAAGAAAGAAAGAAAGAAAGAAAGAAAGAAAGAAAGAACGAAATCAGTTGCGTTTCCTTTGATGACAGTAGTGAGATGTTGTTTACTACCTTTCTGTTCTTGTCCCTTAGGGGCCAAAAAGATTGATGACGGGGCCAAATCACTTTGGGAAACGGTATTATCGCCAGGGTGGGGCAAACGAGACTTAGCAAGCGCAGTTCAATCAGTGAGCAGACGGTATGTATTGTAACACGTGTTCAGTAGTTAGTCGTTATGTGGTGGGATAGACAGTACAGATAGGCCTAATGTCTGTAATACACATCCTGTGTTCAATAGTTAGTCGTTATCTGGTGGGATAGACAGTACAGATAGGCCTAATGTCTGTAATACACATCCTGTGTTCAATAGTTAGTCGTTATGTGGTGGGATAGACATTACAGATAGGCCTAATGTCTGTAATACACATCCTGTGTTCAATAGTTAGTCGTTATATGGTGGGATAGACAGTACAGATAGGCCTAATGTCTGTAATACACATCCTGTGTTCAATAGTTAGTCGTTATCTGGTGGGATAGACAGTACAGATAGGCCTAATGTCTGTAATACACATCCTTTGTTCACTAGTTAGTCGTTATGTGGTGGGATAGACAGTACAGATAGGCCTAATGTCTGTAATACACATCCTGTGTTCAATAGTTAGTCGTTATCTGGTGGGATAGACAGTACAGATAGGCCTAATGTCTGTAATACACATCCTGTGTTCAATAGTTAACGTTATATGGTGGGATGCACATCACATGCTAAGTAGTTAGACATTTGTGCGTGCGTGCATGCTTAATCTCGACAAATTTGTTATAGCTGAAAGGGATGATTGCAGATCACTGAACTATGGACAACTTGCTAATGACTCTTTAAAACTTCCGCCTAGGCAAACTACTCACTTATCATGTCTAACAGTTAACGCCTGTGGAGTGAGATCAAAACTATTATTCCCTGACCTTCTTGAACTCATAAGTAATTATGACATCATTGCTATATGTGAAAGCAAACTTGACAAGATCGATAGAATTGATATCCCAGGCTACGTGTCGTTCTATAAAACTCGTACCAAGTTCACAAGAAGATCTGGGGGAATCCTGGTCTTGATCAAAGTAAATTTGATAAGCTGTATAACGGTGTACGAAGAAAAAGAAAATATTGCCAATGTTGATGATTCTGCTAAGCAGTACTATACGTTTGTCGATACTAAATTGTGTCAGGATGCCATATTCTTCAAAATTAATAAGGAAGTGGTAGGAAAAGATATCATGTTTGTTGCCTCATATGTACCTCCGGAAGGCTCACGATATGTGAACAGTGATATTTTTACAGAATTTTCTCAACAGGGAGCAAACGATTGCTTACAAAGCTATCATGTTTTATTAAAATCTTACTTAAAGACGCCTGTGTACGTGAATAATTGTATGTTTGTAGCAAGCTCTTGCGAGCCTCTTTAGATAGGTTGTTAATTCGTTTGTGAATTTCTGCTCACCTTTTTATTGCTTTGTTGTATTGTTTTGTCTTCATACCCAATTGAGGGTGAAGGAAGAAAAATAAAATTCTAAATTCTAAAAAAAAAAGAATCCTGGACCCACTGGACTCAACCTCAAACACTGACCCTCCACCTTCCTCTTTCTCTTTACCCCTCCTCTCTCTCTTATTTCTTTTCTCTCACCTCCTTCTCTCCCACACTGACACCCCCCTTACCCACGCTTCTCTCTCCACCCCGCCCCCTCTCCACCCCTACCCTTCCCTACCCACCTGGCGATTGGCTGCCCCTCTTTTTAACCCTGTTTACTCGCTGTCCCTTAGTCATTTTCCTGCTGTCCAGCCTATGCGCCACATCTACTGAAGCTAAGTCTTTTTCTTCTGTTTTCGTTGTTGTCGTTTTTTCGTCGTTTTTGTGTCGTCCTGATGAAGGGGTAGTGCCCCGAAACATGTAGATTGTCTTTGTCTTTGTCATGTCTTAGCTTGGTCCAGTTCCCTTGTTTTAAATTTAAAAAGAATCCTGGTTTCTTATGTCGTGCTGAACGTGTGGGATACTTCGTTAGAAGCCCCACCAAAGACCCACCCACCGTGTTGAAAAAGCTGCTCTCCAACCCACTGGATAAACCTCTTCGTGGTGTCTCATACGAGTTCTAAACGGTAAACAGTATTACTTAAGACTAATCTTGGTTTACTTGTCTGCAGAGAAAGTGACCTCACAGACCTGACGCCCTAACTTTCCCTCACCAGCAACCTACCGGAAGTGATCTCGCCAAGCCAAAACCGTTTCATTTGGATGCACTTGAACGGTTTGGTGTGGTGCCTGATATCTCAGAATCTCTGAGGTGTTATACCTCTATTTCTAGATCTTCAAACAAACAAATAAAAAACACAACAGACAGACAGACAAACACTTTTCTTTTGAAAGTTTTCTTAGTCTGCAGGAAGACAGGTAAACAGTGTTTCACACATTTGAAGATTTTTCTCGGAAGCGCTTGCTTTTGTACTGTTATTTTTCACAAATTTGGATGGGAATTTGTGAAATTGTATGCAACATAATTTACGTAATGGAAAGAACTGTTTAAAAAACTGAATGAAATCTGATATCACGGACTGGGCAGACAGCACAGGGCGATTCGATGAACTATGATCATCATAAACTTAACTTTGTGTTTACTTGAATAATTAGCCAGCATGACAAACTACACTGTACAATGATTCGAAGAGCTATCGTTTTCAAAAAGTTACGTCTTTTATTTGAAAAATTAGCCTGCTTGACAGCATACAACTTGATGAGCTATATTCATCATAAATTTATCTTTGTGTTTAGTTGATTAACCTGCATGACAACATACACTGATTCGATGAGCTATATTCAAGAAAGAATAAATTCATGAATTTCTGTCTGTGTTTATTTGAATCATTGGCATGTTGTGCTTGCTCCATCTGTAAGTTGCTTCCTATCTGCGGGCGTGCGTGCTTGCGCGCACGCACACGCGCACGCGCACACACAGAGAAAGAGAAAACCAGGGTGTGAAGACTTAGTGATGCTGGTTGAATACATCACGGTTTGTGTAACCAGCGGGTGTTAAAGGCCGCTGCCAACCTTCCTACAAAAATCATAAATGAGCTTCAATACAATAGTTATGCTTAGGTACTACTTGATAATCTCGTTCAGTCGCCTATTTGTGCTGAGGAACCCATTGATAATATCGTTCAGTCAACTAGTTTTGCTAATGTACTCCTGGATAATCTCGTTTAGTTGACAACCAAACACTGAAGACAACTCACGATCCACAAATTCCCAGTGGGTAACACGTCGTGACAAAATGAAAAGTTACACAGATGTGACTTCTTCCAGAAAAGGCTGACACAACACGTTCCAAATGTGCATGGGTCTTTGTCTCTTCTTTGGTAGAAGATCTCTTTTGTCTGGCAGAGGCGTCTGGTCGGGTTTGATATGAGATTGTTTTATGATGTGTTGGCTTATACACACAAAGGTCGTATCAAGACATAAAGCAAATACACTGAACATTGTTACCACATGTTGTTCGCATCTCATTATGCACATCATCCACATACAAACTATAATGGTTAATATCTGGGAATCAATATGTAGCCGGGTGGTGATTACATAACCCCCAGGCGCCCACCCAGTCGACCCTTGAACTCTCATAGCCGGCATAGCGTGGGACGTTGCATCATGCGTCTGTTACTTAAGAATGAAACAAAGGGTATCTGTGTCTTCCCAGTCCCTGACCCAAGGTGGCTAGGGAAGGGTAGGGCCATTTAGAGAGAGAGGGGTGGTCAGGCCCGGGCAGACTGAGCATCTCAGCGGGAGGCGAGGGCGAAAGGTCAGCGACAATGTGCGAGGAGCGTGGTTAAAAGAGCGAGGAAAAGTAGACGCAGTCAGTTCATTCGGAATTCATTCAGAGTGAGAGCTTCGAGTCAGTCACTCGAGCAAGGATTTAGTCTTGAGTCGCTGTGCTCTCACAGTGACGCGAGAGCAAATAAAGTACATGTAGATGTGAAGACGACTTGTTGCTGTGTCCAGAGTGGAAGGAAGAGAGAGCCATTGCCACAACTGCGAAAGTAACAAGCCCGCTACCGCTCGACCCTGTTACAAATAGTCATGTACAACACTAATTTATTGGCATACATATTTTTGTAAAATTAACCTGTGAACATTTCCATCGTACGCACACAAATTTCCACCAACACCACACCATGCATGGGCCAACCACAAACTGCTCCATCTGTTAATGCAATCTGCAAATAAGCCACGAGACTGGAATCCAAGTCTCTCTGTATCTAAACCTGTTGCACTTGCTGTGTCTCTGTAACTGCCAGAAGACCAAAAATTTATTTATTTTTTAGCTGTCAGGGAGGTTTTGGCTTTTTTGGGGGGGAGGGGGGTTCGATGAAAGCAGAACAGCAAATTATGTGAAGATCCTTTCAACTCTATATCTTCAAGATGGCGCATCCAGCAGGACTGTAAGGATCATTCCAGCATCCCACAGACTGCCTGCCATCTCCTCAAGTACGCTGGCAGTCGGCACACCGGTCTTCAGAAGCCACCACTGCTCAGTTTACAGCGCATGTCCACCTGCGCTGGTCTTTTTGTAGGCACTTGCTGGGAAGATTCACCTGCAGTCTTCTGCCTGGGCAGACAGAGTAACGTCAGCATCACCCTCAGCATCACCACCATCACCACTGGTGCATCAACTACCTGTTGGCCTCACTACCTCACAGAAACAGCCCACTTGGTCTGACAACAGAACACGGCACTATTTTCCTGATATCTCTGACCAGTTACTTGACAAATATATACTGACACAGCAAATAACATACAAAGACACCTGGAAACCTCCCTCCCAACCTAGTCTCATCTCATTTCATCTCAGTCCCATGACCTAGAAGGTTGTCGGAGAGAAGTGGAATGCAACTTCCGCCTATCTGAGTATCTCTGCCATCCTGGTCTGTCTTCTGCTGTCTGCAGCACAGCTGTAATGCCAGTTGCTGTCCATTCCTTGATGTTGTCAAACCACCTTTCACTTTGCCTTCCTATTCCTGTCCTTCTGCCCTCCAGCGTGTCTTGCAAGACGGTCTCAGCAAGTGTTTTATGACATGTTGTCTGACTGGACCATGCCAGCTTCTTTTTCTTGATGGTTGTGAGGGAAAGTTACTGGGGACCAGTCACTCCATCAACTTTGCTGCAGACGTATTTCAGTTCCGTCTAGGACATTATGTGGAGCTTGTGGAAACATTTGGCTCAAAAGCTTTGATCTTTCTTTTCAAACTCGGCTGTCAATGTTTAGCTTTCACAGCCATATGGCAGAATGGAGAACGCTAGGCCTTTATAGAGCTTGATCTTGGTGAGGAATCTAAACTTCCTGTTCCTCCATAAACTGCGAAAGCAATTTTGACTATAGAGTTGGTTCGGATAAGGGCAACTTCCGAAATATCTCTGTCGGATAAGTGCAACCTCGTTAGTCACAAAATAACGAAGGAATCAGGCAAATCGTTTATGTGTTTTCAGTGTTTGGAGTTTCATAGTGCATTAAGTTCTGCCGGAGGAAGAGAGAGAAAGAATGCAAGATTAATGATAAAAATAAACATTGAGCAGACTTTCTTTAATAGATTTGGTGAGACAGATGGGCGGGGGGAGGGAGGGAACAGAGGGACAGAGAGATGTGTAGAAGTTTAGTTTGAAGCCTCATACAAGGCTTGATGTTTCGTTCTGACATTAACTGACAGTAATTACAGGTATATCTTAGAAAGGAGTATAAGACTGAGTTTCCATAGGCAAGACTCTATCACAAGGTCTTGTAAATGTTTTGTTTCGTGCTGGGGAAGGGACACGAGGGAGGGAGACACCAGTCTTGTCTGGTGTTTGTGCGGAGTCGTGTGAAAGTCGGACATGTGTCAGCCGACAGCTTTGTTCTAAGACCTGAGTCCTGAGTCCTCTCTCTCTCTCTCTCTCGTCCCTGAGAGTGGTGGTCGGTCGGTGTGTATGATGTCCCACACAAGGTGAACGAGACAGCGGAGCAAACAGAAGGGAAGGTCTGTCAAGTTCAACTCAAGCTGGAGTTGAGGTTGTTGTGACACTGCTGTCACTCGCCGTGTTGACGGGGGTTCGGGGGACCGACACCGAAAGGTACGACGTCATGGACAAGGACAGGAAGGACAAGAACAGGAAGGACAAAGACAGGAAGGACAAGGACAGGAAGCTCTGGGCAATGGCGGGCTGTCAGCACGTCTTCATACACACATCGAGCCACTTCGCTGTCGGCTGCTTGCCCTACTCAGGGAGCTGGAGCTAGTGACGTCTATTTGTAGATCCTACTGTCAAGGTCATCAACATCGCCATTGTAGGCGCGACAGGCGGCGCCATGTTTTGCTCTCAAACCTAGATTTTGTCTGGACTTTCATGACGGCCGCCAACAATTGTGAAGTCCTGGTGGGAGATTTGTCAACTGAACTGCGATTAATTCTGACTGCTATGGTACAGGCAACCCGATATGGTCAAGACCCGATAAGTGCAACTTTTGGTTAAGTGCAATTTTTATCAGAGAACGGAAATTTTACTATAGAATTAGATTGGATAAGCGCAACTACCGAAATATCTTAGCAGACACCTAAAGAAATCCACAGGAAAATTGGTTTGCCAACGCCAGGAGAACAAGGATAGTCAGTGTCTGTGGCTTCATAGTCCCCGAAGTTCTGCTCAGAAATTTGAAGAAAGAAAATAAAGAAAAGAGGGCCGTGAAAGGAAACCAGCGACATTAGAAAATAAACAAACTGATTTGACAAAACAAACTGATTATAACACTGAGAAGGCATCCCATTCTTCAGCATATGCTTTGCCTGAAACGGAACGAAACGAAAATTTTATTCTAACGAGGCCAGGGCCCTTTCTGGAAGGGGGAAGTTTGTACAGCGTGGATACAGTGACAAAGTTATAAAATTCTTTACACAGACCAATATACCCACATGACAAATCATTTTTTAAGAGCTTAAAAGTTCCAAAAGCTCCTGGGCTTTGTATAGAAATACGGCAAAATTACAAACAACAGTTTTGTTACTAGCAGATAACAAAAGAACAAGTTTAAACCTTGATGGGAATCTAGTGAATTTAACAGGGATAAGATCTTTTCTCAGAGTTTCTAGAGTTGGACAACACAAAACAAAATGCACCTCGTCTTCGACACCTGTATGGCACAAACGACAAACATTCACAGCGCCACTGGTCGTATATCTGTTTCTGTGCTCTAAAATTTCATAAATACCAAGTCTAAATTTTACCAATGCATTCATAATAAATCTATTCATATTCATGTGCAAATATGCTGCTGATTCAAATGTTGTTTTAAATACACAGTATGATGAAAACCTGTCACTTGCGTGCATGTGTTCATCCCAGTGTTACCAATGGACATCAATCATTCTTTGTTTAAAACAAGACAGAAATGCTTTAATGCATCCAACGCCTTGATTTAACCAGACACAATAAAAACCGTACTCGCAAAGACATTTTCTGACATGGGTTGCCCAGGTAGCTTTCCCTTTACTGTCCAACATAAATAGCATTTTGTAGGCTTTACAGGGCAATCGATGGTCCTCCATCCTAGTGAGCTTCAACCAGTACCTAAGGCAACGTATATAGGAGTTCAAATAAATAGGATACCCTCCACATTCGCCATATACAAGATCGTTTGGTGTCCTCCTATCAACCCCCAAGAATTTTTTCAAAGCAAACAAGTGAATCTTTTCTATAACAAAACCATATTTCAACCCCCACACTTCTGCACCGTACTGCACAATGGGCTGGATTTGAGTGTCAAAGAGTTTCATAAAAACAGAGAGTGATAGCTTCTGGTATTTATATAACTTCTCAAAAATGCAGAGAAGTCCACGCTTGGCTCTGGACACAAGATCATTACAAGCAAAGTTGAAACTTAGTTTTGTTGAAAAAACACACCAAGATACTTATAAACATTTACCACTTCCATAAGTTCACCACCAAAGTACCATCTTTCGCGAGAAGCCAGATAACCTCCTTTTCGAAAAACAATAACATTACTCTTACTCATATTGACTTTCAACTGGTATTTCACAGTTGCTGAATACAAAGGCATTTAGCTGTGTCTGTAGACCAACTACTGTTTCTGCCAACAAAACAGTATCATCTGCAAAGAGAAGAATAAACAGCTGTAATACATTAGGTGTCAGGGTAATACCATCCCAATAAACCATCCCATGCCGCGCCCGCATGGGATTCGCGTGGGAAAACTTGTGGGAAGGGCCAGGGAATTCCAGTGGGTTACACAAGGGAGTTGGAAACGAGGGCAAGTGGATTTCCAGTGGGACAGATGTGGGATACGCATGGGATCCCTGAGGGAATGTGGGACGAACCCTCAGGGATCCCACACCTATCCCACTCGGAAATATGAGGGATATGCGTGGGATACCTTGGGGAACTTCAGACAAACCCTGAGGGATCCCACGCCTCTCCCACTGGGTTTCACAAGCTCCCTGAGGGATCCCACGCCTCTCCCACTGGGATTCCAAAGCTCCCCGAGGGATCCCATCCTTATCCCACACCTCTCCCACTGGGATTCCACTTGCCCTCACAATCGATTCCCAGGTATTTCCCACTAAGTTTTCCCTTTTCTGTACGACACGTTTCCCATAGCAAACTTTTTAGGATTAGTGGTAGCAATTAATGGCCGATCTGGGTGGGTCATGTAACACAGCAAGTTTGGTTTATTTTCTAGGATTGTTTATTTTTTCAAACCGCAAATCAAAACGGCAAGAAGAGGGTTTCCTTGTCAAAATGTTCACTGCTAAAATGTACAGCATGAATCAACACATTTCCACAAAAGTTAACTGTATCCACAGTATCTGTTCAAATCCTACAAATCAATTTAAGTATACTGTACTGGTAAAAAGTGACATTTGTGTTCATTTATGCTGCTTTAGCTGAGAAGTAATACAGCACATACAGACTTTAAATCTCTGGAAATTTCATAAATATTCCTGATGTTTATGTATATTAAGTTGTTAGAATATTTGTGCATACAGAGTAACAATTACGACCAATAATTAAGACACTATAGCTGCAAAACCAAAAACTGGTTTAAAAAAAACAAATTTATTGTGCAACAAATCAACCTAGGAAAAGATCAGACATAAAGGACAATTCCTGTTAGATGCAAATAGACTCATTTACAGTAAAAATAAAATTAAATAAATAAAATCTGTTGTTCACACACACTCCGCATCCACACACATACAGTGCACAGTCGCAAAGAAGTAAACCATTATGAGCAGACGAAGAATAAATCAAAATAAGGCCTAATAAGACAAAACCTCTTTACCCTGAAATTCTGAAATTCCATGACAGAAATGGATCTCCTGCAAACGCTCTTTCTCCGTGTGAACTATCTGTGAACAGTGTTTGTGAAATGTAAACACTTTAATGGATGATTCTGCCCTGTTTGGATTATGGTTATTACCCAAAAAATTTTCATGTTGTATAATTTTGGTGGATAACAGACTGGCGCCAAAATATTGTCCTGTACAGCGACTCTGCCGTACAACATTTTACTTCCCTAATCATTCCTTCACTCACACATCACACGTTCTAATTCTTAACCTTCTATAGATCAATAAATGTGTTTACTATCTGGACGTGTCCTTTTGCATGAAAAGGGGGTTAGCTAGACACTTTGTGTCCCTGTTACCTCACGCTAGCATACAGAATAAAACTTTACATTCACACTTATGAAAGATGCGCAAAGTTTATAGTTTCCAAGTCATCATTTTCATGAATTTCTTGATGGTGCCTTCCGCCCATTCTTCTGCGACCAATCCAGTCCCGTGCATCTTGAAGTGCACAGCCTGCTATCTTTTCCAGCTGAAAGTCAGTTGAATCCTTATGTTTGACTTTGACAGCAGCTGAAATTTGAAAAACAGGGTTCATGAAAGTGAGATAAAAAAAATCATGTCAACATCTGTGGCTTTTATCTGCATTCAAGAGAGTGAGAGAGTGAGAGAGTGAATACTAATTTATACATATTGTTTTAACATTAATAGATGTTATCTGAGTATTGTCTGTGCATAAGAAACAGATTTTAGGTGCCAGTATGTGCCCTTGTATCCACATTAAAAGAGATTTGAGACTAATACACCTAGTTTTATTTAATACAAACTGAAATCTGCTTTACCATTAGGCTATTTAGCGTTTTAAATATTTCAAAGAATGTTAGGTCAGCTGCCCTTTCCATATCCCTCTAAACTCAATTCTTCTCAGCAAAATAAAATAAATTTAAAAAAAAAACATTTTTTAAACTAATACATTTTTCTTAAAGTGTATGATATTAAATGCTTACCAAATACAACCTCCTTCAGCCTCAGTGTTCTAAAGGAAGATTTTCCCTGTCTTCCTTGGCCAGTCATATTAAAATTTCTAGCCAACATCCCTTGTAGCAGTTTGCGAAGAATGTTTCTGGCAATATCCTCTTTATCTTTCCCTCCAATAGAGGCCGGGTAAGTGATCTGCAATCAAAATAAATACAAGGCAATTTAAGATTAAAAGTGGACAGAACTGATTGAAGAACTAAAGGCCACTATAACTGAATCTTTGCAATTATTAAACTGGAAGATAAAACAAAAAAATTAAACGAGTAAATAAATAGAGAATTAAAAATGTTTAAGTTCATTTCTACACAAGGACCTGAAGACTACAAAGCAAGGGTATGACAGGGATGTCATTGTTAATGTTAAATGCCTGGTTAGCCACAGCGAAATGGTCAATGTTGAGAAAAAGGTGAAAAATGCAAAACAGGGGTTCAAAGGTAATAGCAGCCTTGTGAAAAGAATTTTTTTATAATAAAAGGCAGGTGAACAAAATAAAATCTGTGTTAGAATTGTCATACCAGTCAAGCTGCACATAGGACTTGTGCAATCCCTTTTAAAAGTTTTTCCTTCACTCACCATTTTTATTTGCACCTCTTCATCCTCCAGCATTTCCTCAAGGGCATTTACTGCTTCCATTGAGGCTAGAGGAAAGCCTACCCCCCTTGGTAGTGAGGCATCACTCAGGCTACCTGTGCGACATTGTTGGGCTGCGAGCAGATTGTAGATTTCATCCTGTTGTTGTTGTATGTCCTTAAGGATTGTAAACAGCACTCTGAAAAAGCAAAAAGAACAATTATAAAAATCTGTAAGTTTTTTATTAATGATTTAAATCATAAAATTCTAATTTTTTGGCAGAAATTAACAGTCTAAAACTATTTTTTAAAGCGTGGAAGACATTTACAAAGTAAAGCCAGAAACTGCTTGACCATGGACAGTTAACCTCATAACCCTATAAAGATGAGTAAATATAATTATTGGGTAGGTATCAAATTTTATTGGAAGCATGGATACTGTGTTTAAACTATATTTGTCCAGCTTGAGTAAGTCATAATAATAAAGAGGGGGAGGGGAGGGGTTAAGGTAAACATTAATCACCTCTGTTTGGCTGCTGTAGTAGATGCTCCAAGTTGTTCACTCTAAATTGTCTCATCCCATGCTGTGAAGAAACAGACCTATGATTTTTCAAAGGCTGGCTGTTTTTAACTGTTGTGGAATGAGCATTCAGTACAGCAAAAAGTGTTGGATTGAGGCTGGCTGCAACTGTAGGTGCTGAAGCGAGTGAAGATGGAGATGGAGATGGAGCAAGTTGCTGACCAGTTGAAACAGCAAGAGGGCATGGTCGTGGTCGTGTTGTAAACTTTGTGATAGAAACACTACCAGAAGACTGTGGGTGCAGGGCAGAAACAGCTGCAGGTGATGGTGGAAACAAATGTTGGGGCAATGATGAGCACTGTGAAGACACAGATAGAGATGAATCACCACATTGTGCCATGGGTAGGATGGCAGAACCTGATGGCTTCAATAAGCTTTTTTTTGCGTGGAATGATGAAGACCCTTCCTCGGGTTCACTCCCACTCTCAGATGACTCTGAAAACCTGAAAAAAGTTGCCATATAAAATGTGTTTTAAAACAGAAGAGTGACAAATGCTATTTCTTCTTAGACCTAAGTAATTTATTGCCAACTTTAAAAAATTATCCAAAAAAAAAGAGGAGAAACGGTCTCTTTGGTGCTTTTGTTGCTAGATGACCAAGGAGTTTAATTATAACCAGTGAAGAATTAAGAAATTTTATTCCCTTTTTATTTTATGGGCATGCAATAACTTTGTATAGACGTTAAATATTTTATGCTAAAGTAGTTGCTCATTTAAGATAAATGATGCTCAACTGCCACCCATACACTATTTTTTACAGGACACCCACCCAAAAAAAATCCCATACATACAGATTACAAGTATTAGAATTTAAGAGTATTACACCTGCTAAAAGTGCTAGACTTTTTTTTTCCTCGGCCCCAGTCCTTTGGTTTGGAACATCTGATTCCGAGGGAGAAATGTCGATGTCTGGGTGCTCGAGAGGTTTCTGCATCTTTCATCTTTCTGTACTTTACTGCAAGTTAAGAAACGGGCAATTAAATATGAGAAAAAAATGAACATATTATTTGTTGAGCTTTCAAGGCACTTTACAGAAAGAGCTGATGTGGCTTTGTAGCTTTTTTTCAAAAATGCATTTAAATTTTAAATCCCCCAAAACAATACAAAAAATATGTAATCTTGGTTGCACACATCAATAAACAAAGAAAAGCCATGTCTTACTTTGTTTCTTGGACCTTGTTCCGTAGTAATTGATAAATCCTTTGATGGCAACACAACTGAAGTTGAAGTAATCGAAAAGTCCTCATGATTTCTCATACACACTAACACAGTCTGTTCGACATTGTTTACACCCCGATTGCTCGTTTTTCTCTTCGTAATCACTCTCTTGGGTCTTTCGGGCACAAATACTCTTGTCTTCACCCACTTTATCACAGTAAATTTGCAAAACAATGTCATTTTCCTCATCAGCATGTCATTTGAAGAGTAAATCTAGCATTTTTCTCAAGTGACAGAGCGTGTTGATAAGCACTTCACAGCCATTTTCATGTCACGTGCGTCATTTACAAATTTGAAAAATATATCAGTTATACAAGTTCTTAGCATATATGAATAAAATTAATAAACATTACTTACTTTTTAATCACCTCAAATAAAATTTTTGACAATGTGGACAAAAAGTTGTAACCCAAACTATGACGTCAGCATCGCGTGCTCGTTTCACTTTGTGGGAAGGGAAAGTCGCACGCTCGCTTCACTGTGGGAAGGGAGAGGGACTCCCAAGGGATTCACGAGCTGTTTGGGATGGGGCACGCTTGTGGGACTTCCCATTCAAAAACCACTTAATTCCACCGTGGGACAGGAGGGGGTTTTGTCTGGGCCCTGACTCCCTTTGCTTTCCTCATTGTTTACCACTGGGCTGCGTGTGGGAGCGGTGATCGTGTGTTTATTGGGATGTCGACCACAATCAATGATTTTCATGGCCAGTTCATTTATGAATAAAGAAAACAGTATAGGGCTACATACATCACCCTGCTTTACTCCTCTTGTGCAGTTGATAAAATCAGTGAGTTTCGAACCACAGCGTATCCTTGCTTTCCCATCCTCGTACATGCTTCTCACACACTTAAGTAATTTCCCTTTAATTCCATTTTTCATCAGAATTGGCCAAAGTAATTTTCTTCATATACTATCAAAGGCTTTCTCAAAATCGATGAAAGCAACATACACTTTTCTGTCATTGGAAAATTGTTTTTGAACAGCAGCAAGCAGAGTAAAAATGTGGTCAACAGTTGAATAATCTTGTTTGAAACCTGCCTGGTATTCACCAGTGATATTATGCAGAGCAATCCAATCTTTTAACCTGTTGTTGACAATAGAGCCATATAGCTTACTGCTGACGTCACACAAAGAAATTCCTCTATAATTGTTTGTGTCATTCACGTCACCTTTCTTGAATAATGGCACAATGATAGATTGTGACCAGTTTTCTGTATAGATGCCTTGTTCAAACAGAGTGTTAAATAGTTTGACTAGAAAATCAACAACAGTGTTATCAGCATACTTAAAGAATTCACAAATTAACCCATCAGGGCCAGCAGATTTTCCAGATTTCAGTTTCCTAATGGCAATCAAAACTTCTTCTTTAGAGATAGGTCTGTCTAGCATATCTTCATAATTGCTGTCTAGTCTATCTGGTTCAACAGAACCTTCATCTGTTGGTTCCTCTTGCTCCAAGATTTTGCAAAAATGTTGGAACCAGTCATCCACAGAGATATTGTTACTATTACACTTCTTGTTGGACAATCTCTTCATTTTGTTCCAAAACTCTTTCTGATTGCGAACAGCATTCAGGAGATCAATATATACAGATTCGTTAAAAAGTTTCTTTTTCCTATTTAGAAGACTTTTGTATTCCCTGCGAGCAGAACAATATTTGTTCCTATCATCAGAGTTCAAACTCTTCCTGAATTTCCTCAATAGCCGTCTAGTGCGCCTTCTAGCAGCTACGCACTCATAATCGAACCAGTCTGCCTTGTGTTTGGCTTTAGATAGGGATATTTTTCTATTCATTGCTGAGGCACACTGTTTCATAGCAGTATTAAAACATTCTAGTGCTGCATGCAATTCGTTTTCAGCAACTCACAGGCTTCTTTCATTAAGTTCACAAAGCGGTTCGAGTGCATCTCATCTCTGAACTGCTGTTCGTAGTCAGGATTCCAGACAAACTTATATAAATGTACTTTGTCTACTTCTTGTTCAACGGTTTGTGCTTTGGGAGTGACCACTATTAGTTCTAGAGGCATGTGCTGTGCCTGAATTTGATCTGAAATACGCAGGCAACACTTTGAAGAAAGGGCATCAAACATCTCAAAGGAAATCAAGAAGTAGTCATTAACACTATTTCCAAATTCGCTGATGAATGTATAGAAACCTTAATTGTAGGTCGCCTCTACATACACCGTTCATAATACAAAGACTCAAGGCATTGCACATATTCAATAAATATTTTCCATATGAGTTCATCCCTCTATCTTGTGATTGTCTCATTTGCTTCATATCATCATTTTTACTTGCACAATCAAAAAGTAATGATTCATCGAATCTCTCAGGAGAAGAACTAGCAGTTCGGCCATTTAAATCGCCGCAAAGCAGAATCGGCAAGTCACCACAAGCAGACAGACAATCCACCAGATAGTCTTCCAGCAAGCTTATGCCATTATCTATATCATACACTTCATAGAAACGAGAACATTCAGGTGGGACATAGGCACATACAAACAGAACGTCAGACTGGAAGTCAAAAATACATTTATCAACGACGAGTGCCAGGAAGTTACCTATACTGTTTACTTCCACTTGACGAACATGTTGGACAAGGCACGTGCGAACCATACAAATAACCCCTCCAGATTCTCTCCCCTGTCTGCCTAAATCCACTGACGGCTTGACAAAGCATCTATGCATAGGGAATAGTGTTGCCTTGAAATCTTTTACGAACGTTTCTACAATACAAATAAATCAAAGGAGGAAACATACTCAATCAAAGTGGGATCGTGTATTTTTGGCAGCAAACCACCAACATTCCAGTGTAAAAATGAGAATGATTTGTTTTCACATACCAAAGGGGGACAAGAAAAAGAGGATCGATTAAGCCCGTCATCGAAATCAGCCAGCACACCAGAGACTTCAGTGACAGCTGATCCATGAGTAGGACTGTATACAGCTGTAGCACTACTTACCAAAAAGTGGGACTAGAAGCAAAAGGAGGTGAGGTGGTATTATGTACATAGGGCGGCAGATCATTGACCTTTGCAACGTCCCAGGTAGTAGGCCCACTCTCACATGAAAGCACATGTGTACAGTCCGTTCTGCGTTGTGGCCGTGTACCTGTAGTGAGTTCAGCACTTTTCACGTCACGGATCCGGTTACAGGCAAGGTCAGAACCCACATTACGTACACACTCTGCCCGTGCTGTGACACTTCCGTCAACAACAGTAGCCCTGCGCGCTCCTTCCACACACACCCTACCCGGTGTAAGGTCAGAATGTGTCCCCTTCACTACTTCCCGTGTACCATCACGTACAAGATAACCAGGCCGGCCGCATCCCTATCTAAGCATGGCACTACGAGAGTCTTGCTGGATAGCACCATAACTGGCCAGCACATACTTATTACCGTCAATCATCAAGTGGTCGAACACCATTGTCGCCCTCTTTCCCTGAGCCTTTGCAGCTTTCAGATTGGGTATCAGTTGCTTTCGAGTGTCGCCCACACGTTGGGAGAAGTCCTCACCAATGAAAAAGGCCGATAATTTCAGCTTTCCTTTGGCTTTCAGGATCATAGTACGGTCCTTGCAGAACGTACAGCGCACAATAACTGGGGCGTTCGGCTTACTACTTATTCGGTGGACTCTGTCGAACTGAACAGCTTGGGAGAGCTCAAGTTTGTCAATCAAAAACTCCTGCACAGCCTGCTCACACTGTTCTGCAGTTTCCTTGTCGGGTCCATGCAGTCCATACAACAGAAGGTTGTTACGCCTCGAGCGACCCTCCAGGTCGTCCGCCTTGGTGCTCAGATCTTCCAACCTGGATCTCAGGGGCGTGTTTTCCTGCCTTAGCTCCATCACTTCTGCGCGCAGCTCGCTGACCTCCTGTCGCACACTAGAGTAAGCTGCCGACATCTCCTCTCTCAAACTGCTCAGCCTCTTTTCCATGGTAGCGTCCAGATTTGCAAGCTTCTGGTCAATACTAGTGTCCATATTCATCAGTTTTTCCAATACAAATTATGCTTTGCCTGAGACCAAGAGAGTCAGACAGACAGAGACACGAGACAGAGACACGAGACAGAGACACGAGACAGAGACACGAGACAGAGACACGAGACAGAGACACGAGACAGAGACACGAGACAGAGACACGAGACAGACTTGGGACTGTCAGGAAGGCGAGGAATCTGTAGTGTGGTTTGAACCATAATTAAGTGCAAAACTGTAGGATGGCAACCTTTTCTTTTCCTCTCTCTCTCTCTCAGATCTAGGGCTTCATGATATGGAGCAAGTTGACAAGATTCAAACGCTAGCCCTTAAGCACTTTCTCAGAGTCCCTCGATCAGCGTTCATCGAACAAGATGATCCATGGTGAGACTGGACGGTACCCAATATCAGTATGTGCGATGATGAAGTGTATCAGATACTGGATAAGGTTATCTCGACTGCCAACAAGCACTTAGCACTGGACAGAAGACGGAGCTCATATTGTGAAGACGAAAGCTTTTTCATTCAGTTCATCGCGAATGGCCTGACGTACAACCAGCATATATACAGGTTATTATCATGACTGTTTCAAGACATTGGTGTACGAATCACGTAACTTGTTCGGTCAATCTACTGACCACATCTAAAGTTT
>SMGT01000542.1:4000-21129 GCA_004794575.1 Lanistes nyassanus | reverse complement strand
GGTCTTCTCTGTGAGACGTAATGTAAAACCATGCAGCCCCTGCCCCGCAGTCAACAGCAATTAGCGAAGTCCTCAATTTCTGCAGAAAATCGTCGTGAGACAGTTACGTCTGAGGTACACGTACGTGCGTTTCCTCGGTACGTGGCCGTAAATTTTCGGGTTATATTATATTATAAGCACTTCCTCTGCACAAATGCTTATAAAAGTTCTTGAATGTAAAACTCAGAAGAAAGCAAAGCAAACGAAAAAGACAAAGGAAACATGACCCGCAGTTTGAAACCTCACTTCTTAAAAAAGTTAGTAAAGTTAGTATAGTTAGTATAGCAGACGTTAATAATCAAATTAAGATGTGTTTTTCTAAAAGGGGCTACAGAAAGGCATCTTATGTTTCAAACTATAAACACATCCCTTTTAATATTCGATGTCTTTACCGATTTATTAAAATTTCAAGGAGTTGGCCAGAAGAAATCGACAGGACAGTTCCTGTTCTCTATAGTCGACATCTTTTGTAATAACAAGTAATCTAGAGGGATCTAGAAAACATCTACTCGTTATAAATTATAAATGTCGACGTATATATAATCAGTACTGCAGGCCACGTTACCTTCGTAGACATCTGTACGTAAAATTAGATCTGGGTAAATCTCAGTGCTCTTGTGTGTCATCCTGTAATGAAATTTCAAAACTCCTTTCATAACTGCAATTTGGGGCCTGCGAAGGAGTTCCCCTTAAGAGGTTATTCCACGAAAAGATGTGTTTACGCCGAGGCGAACGATCGAGGTACATGCGCGGATTTTTTCCTTTCGCCTAACTGCGCATTTTCAAGCAGCGAATAAGGGGCAGAAGTATATTATATTACGTACAGTTACTGTCACTGACAGGGATAACTGATCGCTCCTTGTCCCGGCCAACTGACCTTCCTAATATTTTTGTTGTTTTTACATTTCCATCCCTTGCTAGCTTTTACTGGATTCGTGCATGGCACAGAACTTTTGTAAAGCCATGAATTAAATTGAAATTATACGTCCCAGTGTCAATAAAAAGCTCAACTTAGTTTAATATCTTGACGATCTGAAAGAAAACCCCAAGTACTTTGCCAGAGGGAACAGCACCATGTCATATTCTACCAACAAAATGCATTGCGGTAATTAGACCGAGATTTAGTAAATATAATGACTGATAATGAGTGTGGGCTAATCGCCTCAAGTTTACTTGATCTTTCTTTCATGTGTGTGCTAGCTGCTAATGGTTGTATCTTACATATACGCATATACGACGCGCAAAAATTATAGACATATATATGTATATTCTTTTTTACTTTCTTTTTTACCGATGTTTTTTACTTTCCGAAAGCATCTCCTATTTGCCTTTCTGTCAAGGCTAATTCGTCAGGTTCATTTTAAGCGCACTTTCCTACTTGGAAACCTGACGAAGAGAAATAAGATTAAGTTAAGAGAATACCGAGTAGTATATTCGACAATTCACAACTATGTAACTTTTTAACAAACTGTTGGAGAGAAAGACGTGTACGATGTAAGGACTTCTTTTTTAATAGTAGGGCGCAGCGTCTGCTAGTGCTTCGGGATAGTGGGATCAAGGGAGGTAAGTCGCGATCTCTTATCCGCCATGAGAGCTCTCTAGCCGAAGAAACATTTGTTGACAGGAAGTCTCTCAAGTCCACATGGGCCTATGACTGATATCTGTACGCTGTAGTGAAAAGCATGCCTTTTTTCATTAGGAATAAACGCCAACGGGGTGGAGTCAATGGCATAAAGGTGCGGAGTAACGTTATCAATATTTCTTGAGGATTATCTGGAGGAGTAGGCTATTACAGTTTTTTATAAACTGCTTAAAGTTACTTTGACTTTCTCATTCCGTTAGGAGTGCTACTCTGATGGGACTTAAGCTGCGATTAAAAATATTTATATAAATAGTGATCTTACTGACACTGACCGTGCGAAACTTCGATAATTTGAGGATCGCGCAGTCACACCAGTTGCACTCACTTTAGCACACCCCCACAAACAGCCGACAACATGAGGGTCTGTGGTATCTGGAAAATGGAGGGCGATTCCATTGACCGTAAGAATATGGAGTCCTACTTCATTACCCATTTTGGTACCATGGCACCCACTGGTCTCAACCTCAAACACTGACCCTCCACCTCCCTCCTTTTCTCTTTATCCCTCCTCCTCCTCTTCTCTCTCTTTTCTTTTCTCTCATCTCCTTCCCCTTACCCGCGCTTCTCTCTCCACCCCGCCCCCTCTCCACCCCACCCACCCCTTCCGACCTGGCGATTGGCTGCCCCTCTTTTTAACCCTTCTTACTCACTGTCCCTTAGTCATTTTCCTCCTGTCCAGCCTATGCGCTACATCTACTGAAGTCTTTTTCTTTTGCTTTCGTTGTTGTCGTTTTTGTGTCGTCCTGATGAAGGGGTAGTGCCTCGAAACATGTAGATTGTCTTTGTCTTTGTCATGTCTTAGCTTGGTCTAGTTCCCTTGTTTTAAATTTAAGAAAGGTTTTTCCTCCAAGCGGCAGTCACCTGTTTTTCTTGTAAAAAATAATTTAATTTGAAATTATACTTACATGGAAGCTATTAGAACATAAGTGTGTGTCCATGCAGTCTAATGCCAAAAAATGTTTATGTTTGCATTTGCCTTCAAAGATATTGATGATATTATAAAAAAAGCACATAAGTAATATTTCTCTAGTGTGGTGTCCACAATACCCTAATGCCATATTTTTCCAAACTTTGTGCTGATATCAACGAATGGCATTTCTCACCTCGATTCGAACTTAGCTTTCACTAGCAGAAGTTTTAATAGAAAATTATGCTGGAGAAATATGCCAGAATTGTCACCTTACAAGAAAGGATTGCAGCCAACATTGAAGATTGAAGTCATGAGCATACAGTACCAGATTGCCACATGACTTGTCACTTTGCAGTGTTTCCCCAGACTGTCAGCCAAATATAGAACTTGTTCAGAAAATGCAAAATGTGCCACAAACCTGTTTGCAGAATGTCATTGTGCATACTGTCACGAACCTCGGGCAATAAGCCTACAAGCGACAGGCACGACGGATAAAATGGACCAACCGTGGCCGACCTTACAACAACGCTTGACCTTATGTCAACAAAAGCTTGACCGACGCTGGGGCCGTAGTGACTCGAAAGAAGCAAAAGGGCCGGGTCCAATCGCAGCCAGGGGTACAAGAGGGGTCAGCCAACCAGAAAAGCCGATATCCCTCAGACCGAAAGCTCGGGAGGAAATTTTCTAGAGCAGTGAACCGCTGCTATCGTTGCGGTCCACGTTAGGTTGGATTTGGAACCGTCCGGGGGATATATAAGGGGCTTGTAAGAAGCGGCAGTGTGACTGTGGCAATTGAGGGGATAGAGTGACCCTAGCGAGACACGTGATTGAAGCGAGGAATGTTAAGACTGCACCGTATTTGTGAGTATAGACGTCAGGAGGTGTTCTGATAGACTAAATTCTGGAATTCTGCCGGTCAGTGGTAGTTAGCCAGTGAGTCGAAGTCTCGGCAGTGCTTACTTATCGCAAATAACAGTCACGGGAGAGATCGCTAGCAGTAGGGTTATGTGTATGAGATATAACCGTTTGACCCGTACTGAACTCAGTCTACGAATTAGCCCAGGCCCGGTATCAGTGTATACCGTAAATAGAGTGTCGGAAAAAGGTGTTAGCTGACTCGTGGGGAGTGTGAGCGACGGGTGGATGTCGATCAACACCACAGACCAGCTGTAAATCCGACCGCTTCAAGGAACCATCGTGAAAAGGTTATGGTGACACATTGGATTGTGGGACTACCAGTGGTTATGGTGACACATTTGATTGTGGGACAACCAGCCATTCAGAGGTTGTGAAATGGACAAGGAGAACTGTCTGCTTAGCAAGGTGTTATGATGGACTTTTAATCGTGAAAGCTGAGACGAGAGACGGTGACGCGCAGAGTGCGAAGATCACCCACTTCGGCCGTTACGTCACGACGCGTGGAGGAACCACCAAAACCAGATACCAACCCACGACACGGACAGATACAAGATTCGCCGTAATCTGGAGGACGTTGAAAGAAAAGAAAAAGCCCAAGTGAACATTGTGGTGAACTCTTGAAGAGCGTACTGTGATTGGTGATGATTCACGNAGAAAAGAAAAAACCAAGTGAACATTGTGGTGAACTCTTGAAGAGCGTACTGTGATTGATGATGATTAACGCAACAACGGTATTGTACGCTTATCTATTTTGTGAAGTGCGAGAGTGGGGTTGTGTATAAGGATGACGTATGATCGAGAGTGTGTTAAATAGTTACAGTTGTCTTTACTATCACCGATGGTTAATGAAAGGAAAGGAGCTATGGTACAGCCCTATTAGAACAGAACAATCAGTTACCTTGTAAATAAAATATATTCTTTATTCTTTCTCAAAAATCATTCTCAGTTGTCATTGATATGTGAGTGGAGTGGGGGCTCGGGCCAGGGAGAATTTATAATTATAATGATTTTTGAGGTCTCCACTCGCAAGTAGAATATTTGTTCGAATACGGGAGGGGCGCCACCACGAGCCATTTGTGTGCGTGTTACAAGGGCACGCAGGCGGAGAGAGTAATACGGAGATAAGCCGGTTCTCTCTCTAGTCCCCCCTGGTTCGCAACAGCCAGTCTTATTTCTTTGCCTAATTTTTCTTCTGTTAGTCTCTCTCTCTGTCCTCTGTTTTTCATTTTCATTTTATTTTGGTAAGAGATGTCCTAAAGTGGAATAGAGCATGTGGCCCCATCCCCCACCAAGTTCTCGATGTTAAAAGCTGAAACCACTGGGAAGAAGTAATCAGTAAACAGACAGACAGACAGACAGACAGACAGACAGACAGACAGACAGACAGACAGACAGACAGACAGACAGAGACAACAACAACAACAGGCCATACATGAAAGAACGGCTATTGCTGTGGTTTAATTCGTATTGTTAAAGACTTTGAAAAAGGACGTCACAAATCGCGATAGAGGCAAAGCAGAGAAATTTTTTTGACCCCAAAAGAGAGTTATGGGGAGTAGTTTATGAATGAAAATAAATTTGGCTTCAATGTCCATGTACATAACTATACCTCATCAAAAGCAACAGTGCAACAGCACAGCAGGACTGTCCGATTCAAACAGATACATTAAAAAGTGATTAGATGGGTCGGACATCCCCAGGTCAGAATCTTTACAGAACCGACTTCCTTCAATGCTTCCCAGGTCGTCAGATGTCAACAGAATGCTTGGCCTGGGGGACGTTCCTGTGACACCAGAGGCAAGTTTGCAGCCTGCATCAGCATTAGAGAGCTTTTCCAGGGCTTCTCGGCTCTTTTAGGAAGTCTTCTTTCTACTTTTCAGTTCTCGGACTTCTGTGTCAAAGGCATCTCGAAAGGGTGGAGATTCACATGAGAGACTTGGCGTCACGGCAGCGGTCTTTGTCTCTCTGCTGAACCGCCCTCTCCCCCGCCCCGAAAAAAGTTGACGGCAATCGTCTGTGTTCTTTTATCGAGAACTACATTTCTCCGTGTTGTCGGCGACTCAGCCCCTACAAACCACTGTCTAGAACTCTACGCATAACAAAAGCCACCATGGTCGGGTTTGCCGCCTGAAATTTTGTAAGCCGAAACGAGGTGCAAACGCCCATGAAATTAGCCTAGCGCAAACCAAGTAACTCAGACTCTGGGCCGGGTTGCATGCGTGCACGTATCTCCTCTATGCAGGTAAAGGCTCGCGAAAAAACCCCACACAGAACCAACGGGCCTTAAGACTAATCTTATTATGGGGACAGCAGATGAAAGCGTTGATGCAATCCGCTCGTTGAAGGCTCATTTGCCCTGTGTATTTTACGTATGAACAGGAGATACGACCTTTCATGCAACCCGCTTCAATATCTTCATGGTGTAACGTTCCTGCTCACCTACTCCAAGCCGCGTGTTAGCTTACTTAATGCAAACAGCCACAGTGATTTCACTGTCCCTGACAGAAAGCAGACTCGACCACAAACTGGACCAGAGGAAACACAGCAGGGCTTGTCCATTCACCTGAAAATGTTTACTTAAATGGATACTGCGTGAATGCTACAGACAGCCATGCAAGGACTTTGAGGTGCATCGCTCTCATGTCGTGCCAGTGGCAAAACCAAGCATATATATCTCCCCAGTGCAGCTCCCCATGGGGAAAAGGGGCAGTAGTAAGTTGGGAAGATCGAAGTCGTGTGCTGAAGTTTAATCCGGACGTAAGGTTGAAACCATCAGGTTGTGATGAAACCTGTGCTGCTAATTTGATTTGTGTGCACAGTGGATGTGTTACCAGCGCTTACATGCTTGATATGTAAGGAAACTCTCACATAGAAAGGAAAATTTTATACTTCCAGCAAAGTGAGTATATGTTAAACTGGGCACATGCCCCTGAATCATGGTTCAGTCTCTGTAAGCCAGCAGCGTGTTGTATGCCTTCTTAGGAAAGAGAGAAAGAATCTATGATGTCTTTAAGATTACAAACCCAACTTCCAGAGCAACCTGAGAGTAAATGTTAGGAGTACTTCGCTGTAGCAGAGATCCCTCCTTCCACCCTCGCGCCCTCGATCCTCCAGACCCACTTCCCGCCTAACAACTTAATTACGGCTAAGGCAGGGTTAAGTCGGCCAGGCCAACCGCCAGTCTGGACTCGTTCAGATCAATCTACACTCGACCTGGAGTGATTGCAGAAAAAAGTCCTTGGGTGACGTATTGCCAGCTCAGATTACGTCACACGGATCAGGACAATGCTCTTTCACCGTTCCTCTAAAGAAGCCCTGCGCTGTTTTTGAGGTCCCTCGTTACTTAACGCTTATACTTCAGCAGTCAACTCGCCTCCCTTCCTTGCTGATCATTTCTGGCTGGCATTGCGTTTGCTATCTTTACTGCACACAAAATTTGCTTGGTAATTTGTGCAATTACGCCCACTTAACAGTAAAATCCAATTCCAGTTCGCCACTTCCCACATTTCTTATTTAAACTCGTTAGGCGGCTGTAGGAGAAGTCTTTCTGATAGGTGACGCTGAGAGCCCGCACTTCGCTGAGACTTACGTGAATTTATGCCACAAGTAAGAGCAGAGCGACAATTATCAAAGTCTTTAAAATTTCTTTAGGAATATTTTTTGAACGAAGCTGTCACGTCGTCAGTCGGAAGTTTCTTCTTGGTGTTGTTCAAAGTTGAACTGCTGTTGATTTTTTTTAACTTCGAGAAGGCTTTGCGCCATCAATGGCATATATCGACATTCGTGGCGACATCACTGAAGGGAACTCGGGGAGGCTAGATGAAATGTTTCACTGGATATAAGTTTGTGCCATTGACTGGAGTTGGGTGGTGGGTGTGAAGCTGTCTGGAACGAGCCTGACGCAGGATTACTGTGTTGCAGAGGATACAAGTTGATCAGGCGTAAATACAGAGATTGGCATCACGCCCGACAAACTGGCTGCTTTTTTTTTATTTGTATAAACTGCATTTTTGGAGGGGGATGGAGGAAATGACAGGCCGTATGTGGAGCAGATGGAGAAACAAGGTTAAAGAGACAACTCAACATTGCGCGAACCCCACCACAGGTAGGAACGCTTTCTTAGACAAAGTGCTTTTGCGTTTTGCTTGCCCCATCTGACCTGCACGTGCAGTTGACACAAGATGGTCGAGGGATGTGATCGAGCGAAGCCAGGATTTGGCTTATGAGACATGCGGACAGTCCTCGGACTTCTGATTTATCTGCCTCTCATCTCAAGCAGCATGGCTAGAATTCACGTCTAACTTCTAATCAGTTACAGACTGATCCATCCCATAATTTTATGATCTAAGCAATTGACTCTAGCTAATGACCTCACTGCTTTTATAGGCTCGAAGAGAAATTTAGCAACTTTGTAGAGGCTGGGCGTAATTTCCGACCCATATGTCTGTGGATTCTCTTCAGCTTCTAAATCCCTTATTGAGCAACTTCCTCGTTGTCTCTGGAGTTTAAGAATGGGATGTGATGCATGAGGAATCGCATCAGCTCTTGCGTTCATAACAGTGGCCGTAAGTCGTTCACCCTGAGTATTTTAAAGACAGATTTAAGCATGGGAAGAAGACCCGAATGCCTGTGCAACGCACTCGATCCACACCTCTTTTGGATGCTGTCCTGCCGGTCTAGCTGTAAGTGACAGGTACCCGATAGATGGATACCCGATAGACAGGTACCTGTTAGTTCGAACTCTGGACTTTCAACATACTAAGTCACAACAGGGAAAATATAAGTCCTACCAACATCTCATTTAACTATTAAAATCATTGCTGTTAATCACATGTCCGTGCTTGCACAGATCAAAAAAGAGTTTGGTAACGAGGCAGTCATTGAAGTCTGACAAAAATCGTAGCGGAACGTGCACAGCGTTATAAAAAAAATCATCACAAAGTGCAGAAAGGCATCCAGGACTGGTGGGATGGTGGGATGCGGCGTTAATGGAGGTCAAACCAGACTATAAACGATCAAGTTGACATGACCGTAACCAGTGTTCACTAACGTTTATCATATTAGTCGCAGCAGGCGTCCCTTGTTATTCTCCGGTGATGGCTCCGGCTATCAGATATTTGATGAAAGCGTGGGAGCCTGGCGCCAGCACAGCAAACACCTGCAGGCCGTAACTACTGAGTTCTGTTCAGACCGTTGTTCCGCTTACTAATACTTTTAAGCGCTAGGAGTGCGGTGCAGTTCTTTATCAGAATCCCCCTGACTGAAAATGAAGAATTTATGTGGCAAATCACGCGCTCGAGAATAACTGTCTGTAGCGAAGACGACTATTTTTACGTGTATGGGTCTTCACGGTCAGCGTTCACAGGTACAGGTTTTGCATAATCTGTTTTCGGATATTCCTAATAATTTTCGGCATCCTTTTTTGTACCTTTTTCTTCTAGTCTCTGCTTATACGCTTGTATTAAAACTTTGCTTTTACGTTTCTTCAGAGTATAGGTCTTATGGTTCAAACTCTTTCGTCTTCCTATATTTCTCTATCTCAGGCAACTGCGCCACTGGGCTGGCTTGCATGAACATTCTTATCATCTGTTCATACGTCACGGTGGACGTAAAATACACAAGGTGAATGAGCCTTACGACCAATCTTATGACAGGAAAAGCAGCTACAAACTGGTGTATAGTATACACGTGTTGTCTTTGCTTAGAAGCATCTTTGGTGGGGTTGTATACGCCCCAGGGGTGAGTGCCAAATTTTTATGATGAAAAACAAAAATTCACCCAAATAGCAGTGCAGTTTTGTCTTTTGATCCACTCATATTTCAGCAGTCTTTAAAAGTTTTGTCATCGAGTATTTATGTAAGGTTGTTTTTCTCTGCAAATGTTATGCTAAGGCGTTACTAGTAGAGAGTCCAGTGTTACACTTGTAGTCCGGTATGCGCTCGTCTGTGGCGGCATGTGAGTTGGGATTTACACGTAGATGTAGGCATTACGTCTTTTGTGGATGTGTGTAGGTACTGCACTTGTAGATGCGGCTATTTTTATTTTGCGTTATGTGCAGGGATGGACATGCATATGTTGATATTGCGTTTATGAAGTGTTAGACATTAGGGCTGTGTGTGTGTGTGTGTGTGGTCTGTTGGGTATAAGTGCAGTTATTCATGTACATGTATACATTACGTCTATGTATACATACACATAGATGTACACAACAGGCCAATTGAATAGGTCTGTGGCGGCGTGTGTACAATTATACATGTAGATGTATACATTAGGTTTGTCTGGTATATAGGTTATTCATGTAGAAGTAAGTGCTGCGTTGATGCATGCTGTTATACGCTCTGCTGCCTGCAGAGAAAGTTCAGAAAAACTGGAGAACAAGGGCAGTGTGCCAAGTGGGTCGAAGCCGCGTTATTCGTAACTAGACTTGTACTCACTTTCTGTCTGGCATGCAACTAGGAAGGTCATTTCATTTTTAATGTCCTCAATGGTCAACAGATTTCAAGTTGTTCACATTAATGGGTTCTCCTCTAAGCAGACATCCCCAATTTCTATAACGCTCGTTTTTTTCAGTCTTAAAAATGGTTAATGTACGAAACAAACTGAATTTTGCTGCCTTCAAACTTCTGTACGGTATTCCAAAAGATGCGTCCTATAACGGTGGAGCACAGATTCTAGAGAAAAGAACTCACCCCGACACGCCCGTGCTTGTCTTCTATCTGGTTGACCTGGGGTTTGTTCAAACATTACTCTGTATTCTGAAGCAATCATTTACCTCTTTATTTTTACATTATGTAGGCTCGTATTGACAAAAAGAGGTTCAGGATTTATGTCCACTGTTTTTGAGAGGAGGCGATAAACAGATAACAAGATTTTCAGACTCGTCAGTCGGGACCTCCATTATCTGGCTTTCAGGTAAAGGAGGTCAAGAACTAGATCTTCTTTAAGTTCGCTAAATTGGGAACGGGTGTGTGTGTATGCATGGTATATTTCTGTCTTGTCGAATCAGCAATCGCTCAGACGGACACGTAAATATACTGAAGAATTAAAGTCGATTGAATGTCCTTGTGAAGCTCTAGACGGAATGTTTATTTACATGTGCAGGACTTAGAAACATAGAAAGACTTTGAAGCAGGGAGTGTCTTGAATCTCTCGGGCACGTGCAGCTTGGAAGGTGTGTTTTTATGATTGCCATTACTATATATATAGTAACTGAAATTATGATGGCAATTGAGTTGTGATCCTGTGCTATTTTTAAAGCACGAATAAAGACGTTCTTATGTTCAGACATTTATAGGTACTGATTTTCATAAAAGTCTCCTTTTTAACGAGTTTATTTATTTTATTTTTGTTCTTTAAAAAAGGAGTTATCTCTCTGGCAAGTGGCTATCTTTCTACTGAGTGCGTCTAAAGATAGCGCGAAGTTCAATGGCCTGTCGATCAAGCAGCACTGCGACCCATACCAGAAAATAAACTTTCCATCCATCCACAATGGCGCGTCATCCTCCAGCAACAACAACAGCACCAGCAACTGCAGACGTAAGCTGCGGTTACAACCTATCTTGCACACCGCATCAGCTGCACTACGGGATTCTCCGACAGTCTAACGAATGTTGCGAATTGGTTTGTAAACAAGCAACGAAAACGTCAGCCACTTTAATTTTTTCAAATGCATCGCACGTGGCGATGCTATGTGTCCGCTCACACTTTCCCCTTTATTTATAACATCCAAGAATCTATGTCCTGGCCGGTGGTACTCAATCAAACCATCAGTTATTATGTACGTCCTTTGAGCGCCGTCTACACGGCACCACTTAGTCGTATGAGAAGGTAAAGGATGTACCCTGACCTTAAGGTAGTGAAGAGTGGGGTGTATGAGACCCCCACCTTTCTGTGGGTCACATCGTGAGGGCGTTGCCCATCAGTTTCCTCTCCCTCACTGCCTTACCGTCCCTGACCCATGGGGTCAGATATCCATTCCCAGCTGGGTTAACGAGGGAAAGTGAGATGTGGAAAGTGTGGAAACTTAAATAATAGCGCCCTCGGGTTTGGGAGGCCTGGCCTCAAACCACTCGGGCATCCGCTTTACACGAAACCAGTCTTCATCTAATTGTATGAAGAACTTCTATCAGACAACTGCTCTTTCGAATGTATTGAAAATAACTCTGTAAAAGCCATCTGAACTATCCCCCCACCTAACTCATCTAGCCGGGGACCTGACCCATAGGTCAGGAAAGGCAAGGCAGCCAGGGAGCAGATGGGCAACTCCCTCCCCCTCACTATGTTGACCCACAGAAAAGAGGTCTCTCATGCACGCCCACCCCTCTACGACCTAAAAAGAGGTCATGGGACATCCTTTACTTGACTGCAAAGATGCAAATGATCGTCATAGTCGTCGTCAACACCATCATAATCATGAATATCAATAAAGGGAAGATCGCATAAAAATTAGGCGTCTGAGCATGCGCCAAAGTAAGACGAATTTAATCGATTTTATTGCAGACGGTTGGAATATATTTCTTTACTGCATGCTAAACAGGACGTGTCATGGACGAAGCCAAATCAACTGGTTGGCGTAACCACTTCAGAAGAAAACAAATAAACCACCATCTTCATTTCGGTCAGGTCACGTAACATTTAGGTGATCCCCTTTTCTGTGAGTTATCGTCTGCCCACACCGACGGCGCATCCTTTGCTCCCGCAGTCAGATAGATAGATGGTGTGAGGTAATGAAGCGTGGGTTGACCGAAAATCCTTTAATGTCTTGTTCCTTTTCTGAGCTTTGCCACGAGGTCAACGTCCTATTCTGAGGATTCCGCGGTATTCCCACAAGCACTTGAGATATGAGGACATCAGGATCTGTACTGTGATAACAGCATGGCTCCAGTAAATTCAGATAATCGTAGCAGCTAATTAAGCCTTTTGTTCGTGGAACGATCGTGGACAAATTTGGTGGTGAGACACAAAAGCACCAGATCCCCTGGCCCCCTTCGCAGGAAATTCATTTGCAGTCCATTCTAATGCAAACCCGTCAGAGTTCAGAAAAAAAGGTGCAAGGCGCAGGGGTGTGCAGTGGAGTGGTGGCAAAAAAGTCAGCGCGGAATGCAGCCAAGTATCTGCATCGCCAGAAAGCAAGTTAAGGTACAAGCTTGCTTCGTCTCTGTGCTGACAACGGCAGGGAGCCGGTAGAGCTGCCTACTCGGGTGGGAGGGGGGAGGTGGAGGGGAGAAATCAGGAATAGGGCCCTGTTGCGTGAGTGTTGCATCTCCTGTTCCTACGTAAAGCTGCACATGAGATATACAAGGAGAACGGGTCTTGCGACCGTTGTTATGACCAGAAAGACAGATACGAAAGCATATGCAAGCCAGTCCAGCTTCGTACTAAGCCATTGCGAAAGTGTTTAGAAGCCCGACGTGACCAGACAACAAACAAGTGTTGCTGCAGTTGGCAGCAGGGGGTCGTTACACCTCTCTCTCTCTCGAGCGTATTACTTTAATAATATATTAGTTATTTGTATTCAATGCCATTTATGTCTCTTTTCATCCTTCCCTCTCACGAGGCAAAGGAATAACCTGAGTTATTGAGACATGGCACGTTTTTTCATCATCAGTATCTATAGCATGTTGGCAACAAGTCAGTGTTCTTTGAAGAGTCTGTTAGTACAGCTGAATGAAACTAAAAAGACAAACTTTTGAATCATAAACCCAGGATTTGTCATTGATCCCTTCCTCTCAATCACCCACACAGGCACGTCAGTACGCTTGTTCGTCTGTGTTCCTGAAGTTCTCGAACATACAGAGCAGTCTATACTTTACTTTTATTCTCGGTCAGACCAGTCTATATTTTACTTGTATACTCGGTCAGACCAGGTGCAGTCTATACTTCACTTCTATACTCGGTCAGACCAGACTATATTTTACATGTATACTCGGTCAGACCAGTCTCTATTTTACTTGTATACTCGGTCAGACCAGTCTCTATTTTACTTGTATACTCGGTCAGACCAGTCTCTATTTTACTTGTATACTCGGTCATGAGCGCCGAGTAAACCTGACCTTGACCCCATGTTCAGCGCGGAGCTGAGTGTTAAGAAGGCATGTTCACTGTCAACTTTTCACCCTGTGTCCAGCCGGTACTATAGTGCAGTGAGTGGTTTTCAGCCCCGACTAGCGAGATCGATGGCGGAGCGTGGTGAGAAGAAACGCCTATCAACATGGTACATGCGGTACGCTCGGAGCTCGTGACAGCGTCACGAGGACTCGATGGCCAGCACTGCAGCATCACGAGCGAGGCCGACACAGGAAGCCAGCATCCGGGCCTGTCATGCGGGCTTTGTGTACCATCAGCCAGGGAATAGATTGGTTGGACGCATTTGTGAAAGTATCCTTTGTGAAGATTTGGGTCCCAAGTGTGTGCTTATGTCCAAAGAGATGGGGGCTGGGGAGGGGAGTCGTATTTCTCAAGCGTTCTTCTGCCTAAGTGCATGTTGCATTCAAACCTCGCGTAATATACCAAATGAGTGGTGGATCAGTTATGAAAAAGAATTGTGTATTTCAACTAAAGCTTTAAGTAATGTTTTAAATTCATACATCTTCTATGTTATTGTGCACCTTTCTCTTCCAGATGTACATAAACGACTGGTAAATAAATAGTGCAGCAACTTCTGTCGGCCTTGAGGTCTTGGAGAGCACAGCACAGACGTGGAAAGGAAGGATGTTGTCAGGAAGTCTCGCAACCATTTGTCCTGATGCGCAGAGAACTGATTAGCCTTACAAATCTCACACTCTGGTCAAATTTCGCTACACGATGCCACTATATAGTTTTCATTATTTTTGAAGCTTTGCTTTTTTGCTATTTATTCCCCCCCCCCCAGGGGTATCTTACTATTAAAAGCACGCCTTTGTTCACATTTTCAATGCCAACTGATAAAAATAGGAGCAAACTAGAATAGCACGTCTGTCAATCGATCGTGTTATGATTTTCCAGACCAAGGGCATCACTGTGGACGTGTTGAGCGAAAGGTCAAAAGCAGACCAGTCGGAACTTAAAATACAGCACACTTAAATCCTTTTTTTAAAAAAACAACCACCAGATCTGAGCGCATTCATATCAGGAAGATAAAATTGCGAGCACTCAGCTTCCTCCTGTCCGAACTTGAATCGGGATGTGCTGTACAAGTGCTTTTTGGGATAGGAGAGTGTACGGGAGGTGTCGATCAGTATTTGAAGTGTCGGGAATGAGGAAAAATCTGCCGTCACCAAAGAGCAGTAGTGTCCGATGAAGACCACACTTGACACTAGATGTAAAATTCTTCAAAACCCTTTTACTAATAGCAATTTACTAAAACTTGACTGAACATTTTCTGAGCTTTCGGAGAGCAGGACAGTGGAAAGCGAAAATAAATTGACCCAGACTTACAGCGCATCCAACGGTAAACACATTGCTATGTAACAATGAAGCTAAATGTATGAACACTTTCAGTGTAGTTTAGAGAGCTTGTATATCAGCGGAGTGAAGGAAGAATTGGAAATCTAGAGATGAAAAGGTCGCTATAAACCTTTTATCGAAGAAGGTGAAAACATGAAATCAACAAAAACAGAAAATCCCCAAACGCGCCCCCACCCCATAACAGACCAAGGAACCAAACCTAAACCAGACCAGGCCAAACAGAAAAACAACAACAACAACAACAAAAACAAAATTAGGCAGACATCAATATGAAGTGTTAAAAATCGCGAAAGCACATCCTAAAGAGATGCGCACTTCGCGCAAGTATATCTTGGAAACATCATGCAAACTGAGTCAACAAAAACCTAGGATAATACATCCTAGACAAAAACAGATGCAAGAACGCGCTCTGGAGGCGATGAAGTTACCTCCCTTAACAGGCTTACATGTTCTGTCAGTGGAGAACGTTTGATGTCACGCGAATGTTGTTGAGAGGATTGCTTGGCTCTTTGATTCCTCAAAACAATCACACACACAGTCACAAGGGAACAGCGGTACGGTTTTAAAGACCCACCCGTGTGGCTGCTGCCTTTTTCACTCGAATTATTTATTTACAAGATATCAGTTGAGGTTGAATGATTAGACCGATATTCTGTCCTTGTACTCAACTGTGTGCCACATGCCGTTCTACTTAACTTTTTTTCTCGTTGTACTAATTAATCCTTAAAAAAAGTTTTATTTCGTGTGGCCACCTTTTACCACTGCTGCGATTTTGCAGCCAGTAATGAACTTTCTGGTTCTATAATAAGGTTCTGCTCACATATTTGTTTGGTTAACACTCCGTCCGTTATTGCAACATTCGTTAACTACATTTCACTGTCGCAGTAAGCTTTGTTTAATCACGTGTCAAGACAGCAGAGCTCAATCACTCCCCCAGAATGTGCTTTTACCTAAGAGAGAACGAGGTGAATGGTGAAATGCACAATTTCGCATAGTACATGTGTTCAACACTATATCCCCAGCAAAGACCTTTCAACTGGACAAATGAAGGTATCCATGGCCAGTTTCGGCAAACTCGACCGCACATTCGTCCACTGAAAAGCTACATGGAGCGTTCGATGAGGGTCTAGACGTGACTCATGGCTTTGCCAGAGACATGACAAGAGAAAAGAAAATCCATCAACCAGCAAAAAGAGCTTTTAATTACAGGAAATATCAAGCGGCTTACGTATCTAAAATATTTCCTTCTTTGAGATACCCTATTGTGCACACAGGGATAAAAAGCATGCATGTAAACCCCCTTGTCTCTTTAGTGAAAATTTTACAGTGACAAAAACTAGGTTATCATTTTTCATTTCTTTTTCTTAGTAGTCCTCTTTAATCCAAAAGAGTTTTATATTCCTTTTTCCTTTTCGTTCTGTCTTCTTGTCCTTTTTCTGAAGTATTAACCGAAATAAGCCTTTTAAAAATATCGTGAAAGTAAGTTAACTTTTTCTGCACTGTTTCTCCGAGAAAGACATGGTATTTGCGTAAATTCTTTAGGTACCTATCCGTATTCTGATTATTCCATATCTGATATTTGTTCAAATACTGCTCACCATGCAATGGAAGTATGTTATGAAAGCAGTAATCTTTAAATAGAAAGAAGTGATAAAAATTATTATTTAAATCAAAGTCAGCTGACCTTTATTAACGAAGGAGTCAATGGATGAAACATTTTAATCGTCACAGTACTCGGATGTTTATACTATGGATGAATAGCTAACTGTACATGAAAACAGATAGAGCGTAGGATATGAAATATAGTTGCTATTCAAAAAGCATGCATGTGTAAACGGCTAAAGTGCGGACAGTAACCTCAAACAGTCATCCTAGACTGAACGAAGTTTAAAGTTTAGGTTTTCTCCTGTTCTTAGGCTGGCTCCTTATCTTGAGCTGTACATACTGCAATATGGTGGAGCCGACCCCCACTCACCTTCCAGCGGGTTATGGTCCAGCCGTCTGACTGACTGAAGAAATTGTCATTTGTCTTCTTATGCTAGTCTATACATTTTCAGTTCTGTACGAATGCATGGATGTGCGCACACTTGCTTTATCTGCGTCAGCTCTAAATTCACTAATTCACCAGCCAGATTGCGAACAGTTGAATGGCGACGGCGGATGGGGGGGGGGGGG
>SMGT01000541.1:5000-17477 GCA_004794575.1 Lanistes nyassanus | reverse complement strand
CCCCCCCCCCCCCGTCCCCGCTGTTAGAACAGTCTTTTGACTGCCTTCTTGGCCATCTTGTTCTCCATCATGGTCGCCATTTTGTGGCTTGTCCAATGCTGTCGATTCCTTCTCTCTGCCCACACAGGATAAGTGTCTATATGTAATCCTCTCTTCGAGTTTTGTTTTGTATGTTTCCTTTTTGCCTTTCTTGTCCTGACGAAGGGGTAATGCACCGAAAAGTCGCCTTTGTCCCTTTTTTGGTCCAGACTTGGTGCAGACAAATCTGTTGTTCTTATTCCTGCGGCCAGTTTGTTTTCTACCACTGACTCCTATATTGCTGTAGTTACAGGTCCTTGAGAACAAATGGCTGACAGATTTTCCTTCGAGGAATTCGCAAAGGAGCTCCCTCAGCCTGCAGTCGCAGTCCTGACAGAAGAAGGATTCGATACTCTGACGACTCTGCTGAGTGCCAACGCCAATGATATCGAGAGTCTGAAGATGAAGCGCGGCTATGCTGCATTAGTGCGTGAGACCGTGAAGAAACTACAGGAAAACCACCGACAGGGGCCATTATTCACAGCTTCTGGACAGCCAGCAAGCGGCTTAAAGGCTGAAACCCCAATGCAATTATCAGGTTTGTCTGTGAAAAGTGTAGACTGAATTATACTTTAAGTAAGTGGAGTTGAAATAAACTCACAAATCTTGTTTTGTCACGTCCGCAACACTTCAGTAAATGCAAGTGTTCAAGCAAATAATAGCTGGCGGTCACAGTTGGGGTAGGGTCGGGTGGGGGTTGTTCTCGGATGCTCCGGCTTATAGTATTCGTTGCCGACCGGGCGCTTAATAGCAAACAAATTTTGCCTTGCAAAAACTGTCAGGAACCCTGCCGTCAATCCTACAGCGTAGAAACCAACAATGGGCAGAAGCGTCCTGGAATTTGTCAGGTACAATGACCTTTGGTGTCAAACACACTTTCCCAGCAGGGACCACAAAAATGATAGGTTATTCTATTTTACCTTTTTTTGCCATCCATTTTTGTTCTTGTGTTCATACACCATTTGACAGCGGTAAGAACCATGTCCACAACACCAATAGTTTTTCCTCTCATTACATATCGATTCTGCGGACATGCTTGAAACATCATTTCAAATTAGAGCAAGATGTCATTTTTTCAAAAAATATCAAAAACTCAGTCTACAACCGCTATGACAATGGACAGTTTACGCAATTCAGGCGTCTTCCTAGAAGTTGTAGAATTTAGTTGAGCAATACTTTAAAATACTTTGAGGAAGAAAAATAGTGTCGGTTTGAAGAGACGATCCCAGTGAAGGACATAATGGTAACAAAACCTCAAAACGACGCCTATTATCGTCTTGAAAGAGAACAGCAGATAAGAACATCTTGCTGCTTTGAACTGGATCCTAACGGCTCAGTGCATGTATGTGCAAAAAATACAGATGAAATAAGTGATCTATGGGAATCTGTTATTAAGGACTTGGAGCCAATGTCCTGAGAATGTCCTACACTGTAAACAAGGATTGTTTAAATTAGAACACTTATTATGTTACCGGAACGTAACACAATTTACATTTCATCTAGAACGCTTAGAGTAAAAAAAAAAAGAATTTTTCTAGTCTGTATTCTCGAAGGTGTTCAAATTCCGGGAAAATGTATAAATGGTTTTCTGATAATGTTCCAAATGTGTGGCATCAGCAAGGGTTCAGTCAACTAGGGGCATGTTTAGAACAATTAGAACGTACGTAGCAAACATCTTACATGCTATTTACACAAGCAGTACATATTTAGCACTTACTTTAATATGGTTTACATGTAATTAGTGTTAAAATATTTAGAGTGTACAGTCATATTCTCTATTGACACTGAAGGAAGTATAGTATTACACAAGCGCGTGGTCAGCACAATTTGTGAGTCTGTAAATTAACGCGTTTTAGGGTACTGTTTGTCCGTTGATAGGTGCACAATTAGGTAATACTGTGGCACACTTCATCAAAGCCTGTCCAAGCCTTAGTGCTGCTGGTGGGACTTTTAAGACATTGTCTGAGGGTTGGTATCCATACATCTTGCGGATGCAGTTGCGGATCTTGCGGAGTTCTTATTTGTGACTTTTTCCTTATAAAAATCAAAAAGCGGCCCGACAAACGTAGCGGCTGCCTCACATTTGCTCGCCTGTGCTATGACCGTATACTTGTTAGAGTTTTTTTTTTATAACCAAAGCCAAAATGCTTGTATCATTTCTGGCTGCTATAGTGACCTCGCCACTTTTCATTCTAGAAAAGATTTTTTCCTTCACTTGAACTACCCTCTAATCTGGACGGTAAAAGCAACTTTGTCCTTGAAATAACTTTCTTCCCTTTCCTCAGTTCATCAGGTTTGAATGAACACACCTTTGGGTGGCCCCAAAAGTCTTTCTTTAGAAAGAAGCCTAAGCAATGTTCACATGGAATGCACAGCGAAGCATCAAACGGTTCACTGGGCGAGCGATATGGTACAAGGACCACGTACTTTACCTTCTTTAAGCACCTTGCAGTTGTGGAGATAATTCCAACAATGCCATAATTTCAAATCTTTTCTAAAAGCAGAGATCTTTCTTTTGATCCCTTAGGCTTTGACAAAATCACGGCCACTTCTTGTTCTTTGGTATGTACACAAATTATGTGTTTTTTCAAATTTGTGCTGGGCTTTTTGCAGAACTTGCATAAGCGTTTTGTCTACATTCTCTTCGATGTGTTGGTTACCATATGCACAGTTAGTTCAGAACACGAAAAAGAAGAACTTGCAGATGGAAGTTGAGAAGAGAAGCAGGGTCTACACACAGATATCTCACAGTCTGGACTGGATAGACGTGAGCCAGATGCAACTGGGAGAGGCAAATCTGTGGAGCTTGTACAGGGTATGCTGAGATAGAGAAAGCAGACATAAAAGATGGCAGGTGTGAACCTGCCGAGTTTGTACAGGGTGCACTAGATCGAGATAAGGCAGGCGTGACAGCTGGCAAATGTCAAGTTATAGAGCTCCCAAATGTGGCTGTAAGACAACAAGTAGAAAAAGTGAAGACTTTGTTTTACAATGAAGCCTGCGCAATTTTAGTTTTAAATCTGGTTTTAAATCTTTCAGACTCGCCACTGTGAGTGGACAAGCATGTTACAATTTGTCAGTTTTGTTTTCACCTCATAACTGATAATTTTAAAACCACGGACTGCTGCTTACAAAAAATGCAGACTTGGTTGAACCTAGTGGAGACTAATATTCATGATACATGTCTACATGACCCATAGTGCCAAATACATTAAATACATAAAATACAAAGAACCAATACATTCTATACTTCCAGTACATCACACTATTAACTGGAAGGACCATGCCCGGAAGATTTATGACTTTTCCCCTGCTTTATTTAACATTCAAATGGCATTGACCTTCAAATGATCTTGAGCACTTTGTCACAGCCATGCACGCATGTACTCACCCAGTCACAGCCACGCAAAGGCTGTGGCGTGTTCTTTTATTCTCCCAAGCGCTCCGCAATCTCCACTTCACAAGGGTGCTTACAAGAACACTCCCTGTCAGCACTTCAGACTCTTCAAAACCAGTCTTCCCAAAGAATAGATATAATGTATGAAATTCTAACCTTGTTAAATAGACTCCATAACATAGGAATCCAAATCAACTTTATCTGGGTGCCATCACATGTAGGAATAAAAGGAAACGAGGAAGCAGATCGGCTAGCTAAAATGGCAATAAAAGACAACCCAACCACTAACGTTATCCAAATAAACGTACCCGTTTCAGCAGAGGAGAGGAAAATAGTCTCAGACCAGCAACTAAAATACAGTGGGAAGAAAAGTATAAAAAGGAAGCCAAAGGCGCCAGGAGAGAATTAGAAGAACTACCAGGTAACGAGCTAGTATTGTTCTATTCCAACAGATCCAACCAAAGTAGGATAGCCAGAATGAGACTAAATGAAGAATACCACCTTAACCGTAAAGACCCAGTAACCTGTAGTTGTGGAGACAGACTTAGTACACCACATGTCCTGCTAGAATGTAGCCTAAACAGTCAGGAAAGAGATGAGCTCAAACATGCTATCTTAATCTAGTAGTAAACCTAAAATCTTCTCTTAGCCCTCCAAAAAATATAAGACAACACATAATGGAACTGACAATGCAGGTAGTTAACGCCCACCCAGATGTTAGATATATCTAAACAATACAAAATCAAAATGGAATGAACCAGCTAAAACAGCAAATAAGCTATAGGACAGAGGTTACTAGTAAAACACTAAAAGTAAAAACAGACTATATCAAAGTAAACTAACATAACACACAGTGTTACAACCCCCCCCCCCCCCCCCCCCCCCCCCCCCCCCCNNAAGGAGGGGTTGTAGGGGCGGGTCCTTTCTACCAACACTCGTGCAAAACACAAGACCGGCAGTGAAAATCAACGAAGCCCCAGCCAGGTGTACTTTCTCGAACTCCCCAGGTTTACTGAAACCCTCAAAATTAATAGAATTCACTCACTTCAATCACTACAGGTACAAGCAGAGCAAATTTCAAGACCCCGGTCCAAAGCCCAGATCGGCCAACACACTGGAATTTCACTAAAAACAGATAAACTTTACGAATTCTCAAAAATCCCAGGCAACTCTAGCAGAAATTGCATCTACACTCATTCCTCTAGCAATCACACCCACCATTCGCACAACAGCGTATAGAGCATAACTCCCTTTCAGTCCTTTCACCCGTTCCACCGTTACTAATAACTTCAAGACATTACACCCCAGACCATACCAAAGATTATCGCACCTTTCACTTCTTTCAATCTCTAGGTTTCGTTACTAATAAAGTCCTAATGGACTCCGAATGGTCTACAAAATAAAGAATCTCTGCGCAGCAAGTTATAGCTGCCCAGGCTGCTGACGCTAGCGCCACAGAGACTCGTGGTCGAACCAAGATGGAGCCGATAGACGAAGATGCCAAATGCTCGACGTGTAAACTCCAAAGCGCTCCTTCAGCGTGAAAACTCAAGAAGATATCAAAAACTCCAAGTGAGGTTGGTACTCCAAAAAGACTTTCTCTTCACTACATCCACAGGGGAATACTCCAACACTTGAACGAAGACATATATCCCCCCCTCCCCACCGGCTCGATCTCTCGGGGACGACACAAAGAATTCCCCCAGGCGACTTGAGAGTAGCACAGCTAAGAAAAGTTTCCACCGATTGAGGAGACACTCAAAGCACTGCAGAAAACACTCTGGTGTTTACTATGGAACACACATCAACTCCCTTTGTCACAAGAAGGGAGATTTCTTTTTTTTTTTTTGCTCTCGACGGGTCGTCTGCTCTGCTCGCTCACACGACCACCGTCAAGAGTGTGACATATGCGTAGGTGGAACTATCACTGTATTACTAAAGTTAATTAATATGATTTCTTAATCATATGGCCGAGCCCCCACCACCTACAGTCTCCCATACAGAACTGATTAATAATCAATTAATAATCAATTAATAACAACCATCTGGGCTTCTATCAAAGTTTATGCTGATGGAGAATACATTGATGCACATCCTTATGACACCTGCACTCAAAAGTTACGCGCATACGCGTCCGTGACACACAGCACCTTAGCAGTAGAGATAAAAGAATGTAGGGGTGGAGCGGCGGTAGGTCTGACCAGCGAAAACTCCACCACTCCAGCTACTCAAGCCATCATCAGTGCACCAGGAGAGAGGCCAGTCAGCGGGACCACATATAGCCTCCACCAGTGCAGGACACCAAACCGCAGACCCCTTCCCTTCCCTTTCCCCTCACCTATCTCCCCTCCCCTTCAGTGCGAAATCACCGCGAGGTGGAAGCACTTTCCCATCCAAAACAACAACAACAAAACAATATAACGAACATAACATATGGAAACATCATTCACTTTTCAAGAGAAATAGCTCTTGCCCTTAGACCATAAGATGTCCTCTGCTAAAAGATGGTAAGTAAAAGTATGGTATCTTAGATCTAGCACATGCATCATAGACCACTGTGCATTCTACGATACTCATACTGTGCATTCTGCGATACTCATAGTGTCGGCTGCAAAAAGCCCTTGCTGCTGGTTTGCGTTACATTAAAAGTATGAACAGTTTCGAATATACAGCTTATGTGGCCTAGAATCATTCGTGGCAACTATAAGTGATCAGTGTGATAAGCTGATACCTGTCAGTGGCTGTCTGGACCCCTTTGTCGACGATGGCAAACCACATCCATATTCCTCCATCATGGAGAAAGTTGGGTATGCGCATACGCAGAAACATGCACTCAGAAGCGACCAATCGGAATTGTATGACGTGGCTTTGTCATAGAGAGCGGGGGAACGATGAAAGTTGGGTATACGCATGGGCAGAAACGCGCGATCAGAAACGACCAATCAGATGGGGAATGCGTGGCTTTGTCATAGAGAGCGAGAGAAAGATAGGCTTACACACAGGGCCATCCAAATTTACACATGCTGCGTATGTAGAGACAAGTTCTGCAGCGTTATTATGAGGTAGGCGGGATTTTTAGTGAAATGTGATGCACATAAGATATAACCATAGATTATGAGGTTTACGTTGCGAGGTCTACGGAAAAAGTACCTCGCAAGGAAAACGTACCTCATAACGAGGGTCTAAAGTTGCACACACTACCTCGCACTGTTATGTACACGAGAACACACACACCCTCACCCCCCCCATATATATATATATAAGAACGAAGGTTCAATTCCGAAGGCTTGCATTGTCTCATGTGGTATTATTTTTTAATTGTTGCAAGTTAGTTTTCTTAAAATTTCAATCAGTTTTGAATTTTTTTCTTTTCAGAATTCAACGTGATGCTTTTCGGTAAGACTGGGAGTGGGAAAAGTTCGCTGGGTAACACCCTTTTAGGTTCATGCAAGTTTGATGAACAATCAGGACTGAGCTCCGGAACTAAGACGAGCAACTGGAAGGAATCTACGTTGGACGGAGTACATCTGAAGGTCATATCGCTTTATATTTCCTTCTTTTCGTGTCTTGATGGAAAGTTATATAACTTCACACTGCATCCTGCGGCCAATTCAAGTGTTTCTCTTCTCTTTCTATTTCCTCTGTCTCTCCCTTCTTTTCCTATTCTCTTCTTGCTTCGGACTACGATCGTTTGCTCAATTGCCATTTTGTCCTTCAACCACTTCGTCCATCCACGGGCCACCACTCGGTATAAGTCGTTTCGTCCGTTGGCTAAAGTCAGTTCGCTCACCTTAGTGTTTGCACAGTCAACTCAACTAGTTTGCACCAGACGATCGGCTCAGCTTAGTTATTCACACCTTTCTCACACACGCACACACGCACATGCACACAAGCACACGCACGCGCACACGCATAACACACACACACACAAACACAAGCACACAATCACACACACACACGCACTCGCACAACACACACACACACACAATCGGAAGTGCTAACCTCTGACTTACTCAAGCACCCCTCGGTAAGAGAGAGAGAGAGGAATAGAGAACACCCTGAGAACACCCTGACCCTAAGTCAGCCTGATTAGTTCCAAAGTTACCCGAAGTTTCTTTCTTTGATCTAGAACAGGCTGTCCGACTGACGTAATGGTTGAGGGGGTTGGGGAGCTGTTCACAAAGCCAGCCGCTGTAGACCGCTTGTTAGGGCCGGGTGTTAAGTCTCTGTTTGATGAAGAGGCCGACAACGAGAGCAACGTAATCAAGTCTCACCTCTTACATGGTCCACTACGTCACAATAACCTGACAGCCAGGCAACGGCCTCTAACGTTGGTACGACCCGAACGGTTATCACCTGCATTCTTAAGGTGACTGACTGGACGGACAGACAGAACAACGAACAAAGCAAAATCTCTCTCGCACAAAGCGCACGCACGGCCACAGATTGAAATGCTGTCCCGCTCCGTCTTCCTTCTCTCTCTCTCTCTCTCACACACACAATAACTCTCTCATTACTCCATGGGGCCAAGAAGTCTGCGCATGTCTTTAGAAGTACTCGACGATCACGGAGGAAGGGAGCGGGTGAGGTGGTTGGGCAAACTGGTTGAGAGAAACGAAAATGGGCTAAATTACTGCCCCCCCCCCCCGTTTCTGTTGTGTTGTCTTGAATGTTTTAATTTATATAATCCAAATAACCATTGTTGTCATTAAAGGAATAAAAATTATCGCACCTAGTGGTTACCCATTAGTTGGCTGCTTGGTTGTTGCTTAACGTCCTTTCACAAGTTAAGTGCATAATCAGGATGGCGTTAACGTGCTGGCACACTGGGACTGTTCACTCCCACCCAGTCACATTATACTGACACCGGGCCAACCAGTCCTAGTACTGTTCCCTGTAGTGCAAGGCTTCTGGCAAGGCAGCTACTGGATTGCCAATTTTTAAGTATAAGGTATGACTCTGCCGGGGCGCGAACCACTGCCTCAGAGGCAGACGCCTTAACCTCTAGACCACCGAGGTGTTGACAGGCAAGGGCCAATCATGTGTTAAGTCCCATTGTCTTGGTATGAATGTTGAATCTGAACTCATCTGGGTTGTGTTGCGTGGTATAATACAATGTGTGCTGGAACACATGAAGCCGCAAGTATTGCTTTTTTTTAATCGCTCGAACTAGGTGACTCGTGAATTTTAGGGTGGGTTAGACACCACATGAAGTTGAATGGAGTTCTCACACAGGGAACAGCGCACATGCCCTGTGGGGTTAAACACTTGCGGCGCCCAGGTACCTAAGCAAGGCTGCATCAGCAACAAGCAGTCGGTGGACTCAGGTTGTTCATAGACTAGAGTGAACACCTGTCAGCAATTCATCAATGGTAGTGGCATGTGCCAGAACACCTGACAGGGTTGACAGGTTCGGTTCCCCGCACAGAACAATGACTTAGGGGTCATCAAACGTTAAATGACATGGGACAGGCGAGTTCACCTAGACGGTGTGCTCACTAGGTTTTGGCAGGACTGTGTCAGCAAGGTAGGGCTTGCACTTGCAAGAACTGGCCGGTGAACATAACCCATTTATTATTGGAGGTAGCGCCTATTATCAAGCCATGAGATGGACATGATGCGGTCTGCGAGGGTGGGGCGTGTGGCGTAAAGGGCGCTGCAGAGAGAGAGGGGAATATAACTGGGAACCCGCATCCAACAAAATGGAAAAAGAGAGACAAGAGGAGACGAAGGAGAGGCAGTACGCAATCCTCCCGACTTACTTTCAGACTTTGGGCTTGCTGGATTGGCCACCGGACTTCTATTTCTAAAGTCTGGGCCACTGAAAGCTGAGAGGAGATGTAGCGATACTGAAGATAAAAGGGCTACAATAGCCAGTAGAGCTGATGACAAAACGGTGCACCGGTATCAGGGACATAGATGTCAGCGATATGTTATCATAAATGAGTGGAGGGCGCTAGAGTCAACAGACCGAGGAATGATGCAGTCACCTGACAGAGAGAAGAGGTCCGAGTAACCACTAGACGTTATTGAGTGAAGTAATGATTTACATGGTTAAGGGTAGGAGACTTAATAGAGATTTGAAACGCACACGCCTTCTAATTTGTCATCGGTGCAACTGAAGGAAGGGTGCCTGGTGAGGAGGGTGACAGTGAGTGAAACGTAATCGGTGACGTCACAGTGGTCGTCGTATCTCCTATTCGTACGCAAACGTACACACAGATACACAGGGCAAACGAGCCTTAGGACCGTTGTTATGACAGGAAGTGCAGATACGAGCGTTCATGTAACAGTACGCGTGTCTTTTTACTGTGTCATGGGTGTAAGTAGTGTCACGCAGTGTCGAACTTTCATACATTGCAGTTTTTCCCAGTGCAGCATGGTTTTTGCCAAGTAAACGACAATGCATATTACTAGTAATAAGAAAATGGGAAAATAAAGTGATAGTAATATGTATTTCAACTGAAATTATTGCACACAGACCTATAACGGTGTTTCGGAACAGTCTTACATCGAAAGACACACAGTTTCACAAATACATCAAAAACATGCGTAACATAACAATCGTAATTAATTTATCAACTAAACTTGTGTTTCAGATTACTGATGTACCAGGCTTGAGCGATACACATCTCAGCAAGAAGTTTATCCTACAGGAAACTGCTAAAAGTGTTGCTATGGTTGCCCCGGGACCTCATGCAATTCTTTTCGTTATTTCTGCTTCACGTCGTTTTACGCAGGTGCCCTTCAGGAAATCAGAATTTCTCTCTCTATTCCTCATGTGATGGAGCGGGTTCGCTCAGCAAACTTTCCTTATCTTCTCTCCTCTCCCGCTCTCCCCTTCTCTCTCTCTCTCTCCCTGTAACGGTTTGTAGTTATGAAGGATGGTTGGGGATGAGGTCGAAGTACTGTGTCATGTCACACTAGCGGAGAGGACGCTCAAGTCGAGGGGTAAATGTCAAGGAAGACAAGAGAGCTCAACTGTTCAAACTTATCTGGACCCAGACAGTCTCTTGCTGCACCCAGCGATGTTGAAGCCTGAAGTGAAGTTCGCTGACGGCAGCAGTGACGACAGTTTGTCGCGGGCGCGGCCGTTGCAGCCTGTAGCGATGACGGATGGTTTCAAACCGATGGAGAGTATGCGATAGTCGTCCATGTCACTGGATACGAACTTCAAAGAACGATGAGGCGATGACCAAGGAACAAGGTACAGGCGAAGCGAAGAGAGCAGCTCAGCGTAGCCCAACACACACGGCGTAGCTTTGCACAACTCGGCGCAAACAGACACACTCACGTACAGGGAGAGAGTGGCACACACGCGCGCGCACGCAGCTTTCCCCTGTACAAATTGTAAAATAAATTCCAGAACAACTAGTTCATGATTAATTTGTGTCAGGCGAAGGAGGTCACTGTTCCTTCTAAACACATTCCGCTGATCTGAAGGCGCCTCACTGGAATGTTTATAAATATAAACCTATGAGATAGTAGGCCGAAGACAGCTAAGGATGGATTCACTCTTCCTTCATGCACACACTTTCTTCTTGCTATATACGTACCTGTCTTACGCATGACTATAACCCGACGCGAAATCACAGTCTCACGCGATGCGGGGATGGAAAATGTAAAACAGAATTTCTTATCGAAGTCTTGTAAAGTTCTGTGCCGAGATCACTGGACCCTACAAATTTACTCCGAAGGAATCCGCACTCGACCAATAACAAATAATCTACTATTCCGGTACCATGGAATTTTAACTGATGAGAAAATAGTCCCTAGCTACAGTGGACAGCGCGGTTACATGGCCGTAAAGATACGTTAAATCGATCTACCGAAACTACAATAAAACTAACCAAAACCCGCAGTTAGGTCTAACGCGAAAAAATATCTATATTCTGCCAGCCTTGTCTGTAGCTATGAATAACACCGGAGAACACCGTGGAAACGAGGTCACACGTCCGTGTCAGTGACGTAAAATGATTCGTACGTAGGGAGTGTAGTGGCGAGGCGTATTCTCTGAGCTCAAAATAACTGGTGCATGAACAACGTTGTCGTCTGCTAAAGTTAAGTGATTAATAAGTAGCATGGTTAAGCAGCGCCCGTGTATACCATAGATTACGCTACGCTCCCCTCAACCAAGGCAATCTTTTTCGTTTTTATTCATGTCCACCGCTCGTGCTGCTGCCCGCTGGCTGGGGTCTCTCTGGAGGACTGCCCCTTCCGATCTTTCCCCTTTGGTTATCCTCTTTCTGCTCCCCCCTTTTTTTGTCCGGTCCGCACTCCACTATTATCAGGTGGGGCGAGCCGCGATGGGGATTTGTCAGACGCAGCAGCAAGTAGCCAGTGAAAGTGCTTTTGTTGCGTGTAAAGTGGTTACAATAAAAAAATCAAAGAACGTATCTACAAAGACATGGAGATATGCAACAGATAGAGTGCGCTTTGCTCTTCCTGTTAGTGTTAAAGACAGCTTAATAGAGTGAGAATAAAATACAGATAAATGCAGTTTTACAAGCTACGGTGAACCAGTAAGGACAAGAAATCTGCCTACAAGCTGATCTGCTCTATGAAGATGTTTGTTGAGTTTACTATCTAAAGAAAGAGTGGAATCAGAGGATGTTAGTTGTTAGTATCTGCGATTATCCTAGAAGAATATGGATACGTTTAAACAGAGTGAGCCTAAAACAGCACGCTATAAGATGGCACAGTGCGTCACAGCCACTTGTCGCTTGCGGTACCCAGCCTGTACCTGGTACCGCCCGCCAGCGACGTGATGGCTGCGCCCATCACTCTACATTATGGTGCTTCCATTACTGCTGCAGTTCTTGCGTCCGCCTCTGTTCACGCTTCTGGTCTTTCTCTTCCTGTCCTTGTTCCTATTCCTACACGTTCTAGTTATGCTTTTATTCCTACATTCCCTGCTCTTCTCTGCCCTGTCCGCTAGTCCTCCTTATTTTTATGTCTACACGTACTTGTTTCTTTTGTTTATTGTAGTCCCTGCTTTTCTT
>SMGT01000539.1:91-21211 GCA_004794575.1 Lanistes nyassanus | reverse complement strand
ACTTTCACTTACTTTCAGTTGTTAAGATCTACAGTCGTTCGTTTCAGAGTTTAAAAAATGGTTTTCACGACAGCTTCGTTTCGTCTGTTTTAACCACTTGGTGTCAGTTGTAACGTGTCTGGCTGTTTTGGTTTATTAAGAAAACCAAATTCACCGTGTTCTCGTTATTCTGTCTGTCTGATGATGATGATGATGATGATGATGATGAGGGATGATGAGGGATGATGATGATGATGATTTGGCAGCTTCCCCTACGGTTTAGTGGTGCCGTAGACATTGTCGATGATAACCTCTCGCCGATCTCTCAGCAGCAAGTGATACATGTCATCAGCAGACTGTGTCGGAACCCCGCCGCTGTCGGTGGGGCTGGCTCCTGTACTCTGCTGGTTCCTGGTGTGGTTGTACACGGCCCCCGTTTCTCTCTGTCCCTCCCCTGTCTGACGCCACGCCAGCTGCCGGTACAAGCCGTCGCCACCAAAGGCGGAGGCTGGCGTGGTATTTACATAGCCTCCCATCGTTGAACGTCCATTAAAATCATCCCAAGCAGCAACATTCCCGCCGCCCGTGTCGAGGGGGGTGCAGTCACCTTCAGCTTCTTCATAGTCGTGACGACACCTTCCGCTGACTCTTCCCCCCGTTAAACTTTCATCTACCATGACGTCACAGTTTTCGGGTTCCACTTCCTCGTAGTCGTTCCGTATTTTTTCATTTCCTGGGGCTGCAGGCAGACTTCTTGCCTCAGTGCGCCGTACAGATGTCTCTGGCGTGTTCCTCACAGTCTCGTCAGCCGCGCTTCTCACTTTCCTGCTGCACATTAAAAAGAGAACGGAGATGTGTGAAATTCTGCAGTCAGCTATAACCTAGTGCACAGTTGTAGCGCAGGCAAACGATGCATATTGTCGCTTCAGTTAAAATACATTAAACATTGCACTATTTCCTATTCCGATTTTCTGCCTTAAAAACGGCTGACGATAAAATAAGCGGACGTACTGTCTTCTGTAACAGAACATCAGCAACGCAATTCCACAGCCAAGGGCAGCAACACCAGCCAAAGCGCTGACAACCCCGATTACAATATCGTCTGTTTTCTCCTCTTCTGCATGAAAAAAGTAAGTACAGTAAAATCAATACACTGAAATAAGTGAACTAAATAGGTACACTTAAATTGTAGACTAAATACACTGAAATGATTACACTGAAATAAGTGCACTAAAATAAGTACATTTTAAAAGTGCAACAAGTAACCTGAAATATGTACAGTGAAGTAAGGGCGCTAAATAAGTACTCTAAAATACGCACTCTGAAATAAGTATCCTTAAAAGGTACAGTAAATAGATTGGAATAAGTGGACTGAAATCAGTGCATTTAAATAAGTAGACTGAAATAAGTACACTGGAATAAGTGCACTTAAGAGCAATAACATTAGTACATTGAAATAACAGCACTGACTGGCTGGAGATTCGTGAGTCTTTCGTAACAAGTCAGGCAAATTATCGATTCCATAAAACTCTATCCCTCTATCCCTTCTAGCATATTTGAATACAGCAGTTACCAAAGTCAGCTTCGCGAACTGAGCTGGGCACTTCGTTCTCTTTGGACGATTCAGTAGATTAGAACACGGCTAACTGGCTGACAACTCTTAATATTAGCTTCTATTTGCTGATGACTGTCACCCGTCACCATGCCTGGCGGCAAACACCCTCAGGTGCGCAAGTTATCTACTGCGCAGTTACGTCCTCAGGCGTATAAACACCAGCCACAGACACACAGAGAGCCAAGGGCGAAGGTCAGCTTGACCCCTTTCTGCAGGCCTGGAGAACAGAGCTGAAGAGCCGAGAGACAATGGATTCTAGCAAAGTGGACCACCGTCCGCTGGTTCCAACCTACAGACTTCATTTTTAGGTAGGGAGGGGTGTGTGTGGCGTTGTGGTCGTGTTGTCATCACAATCATATACAAACAGAATCAAGTTTTTGTTTCCTCAAAATCCTGTCCCAGAATGGCACCTACATTTCCCAGGGTCAAAATAAACCACCTGCCCACCTGTTTCAACCGTGTGGAGGTGAAGAGTGGAAGTGGCCGGAAGTAGTGTCCTCGTCAAGGTCAAATTGTTGAAGGGAAACAAAGTGGATTGTGTCACTGGGGTAAGGGCTCCTTGTGTGATACCTGGCATAGTTGTGGCAGAGGTTCTTGTTGTGTTCTTTGGCAGAGGTGGCTGACACGTGGATTGGTTGTTTGCACCACAGCAACGAATGGAGACGCGATCTTCTGAAAAGGCGATATTTAAAAACTAACTTCAGAAGCAGCTACAGAAACATTTTGACATTAGAATGTTCTGGAAGTAAAGCCAAGTGTCTTAGTGCTTCACGAAATGTAACTTTTATACAGAAAGCTGGTTTAACAGGGCGACCTGCACAAATACCATTCATTCAGTGTTATTTGTTTTTATCTGAACAATACTATTAGAGGGCAAACAGCGTTAAGACGAATGTATCCTCAAAAGAATATGCGTCATGTATGATTTAATATCATCAACAGTTATTTATCTTTGGAAATATGACAGACCTGTTTGGTGTGAGACTCGACTTCGGTTCTTCAGAACGAAATTCAAGAAACTGAAGGCAAAGAGACATCAGGTGATGTTTTTAAAAAGAAATCCTGTTTACAAATGATATTACAATCCTGTTAAGAGGGGAGTGTGGGTGTGTGGCAGAACCTCACCAAATAAAATCCACAGCCTGGTACTTTTTGTGACGTTGGCAAGGCAGAATCTGATCTCCAGCTCTCCTTTATGTTCACGATACCGACGATAAAAACTGTCCATCGCTGTCCACTTTACTCGGTTGTTCGTATTTTGGGTCACGAATTTGTAATCAACGTGGCTCACATCGGACTTGTCCACAAAGATTGACTCCATTTGAAGGTCGCTTTTTTTGTCGGACGGTCTGATGGTACACACGCTGTTACACGTGACAGTATTACCTGATGGCCGTAAAGACAGGCCTGTCATGTTCTGACATTCCTCGTTCTGACATGGGTCGATCGTGTCTGCGAGAGGTAACAAGACGCTAAATACATACATTTGTGTACGAATCCATCCATCCATCCATCCATCCATCCATCCATCCATCCATCCATCCATCCATCCATCCATCCATCCATCCATCCATCCATCCATCCATCCATCCATCCATCCATCCATCATCCATCCATCCATCCATCCAACATACATACGAAATGATTGTTTATGTATAGGCCGTCAACGTGTTTGCACTGTGTTAAGCGATTGTTAACAGTGTAATGTTATTTTTGTGTAAAGACAAACTGCTGCACGTTAGTGTCATAGTGCACACCGCTTATTACACATGCTAGTTGGCGAAGAAATTTTGAATGAACGGTATACAACAGGTTTCAGAGCTCGTCTTAAACACACACCCCCACCTAGAGACACATACACAGACAAACAAACACACACACACACTCTCTCTCTCTCTCTCCCACACACACACAAAATCAATCCTGTAGCTGCATATAACTTCCAGTACGATTTAGTTTTGCATATTTAAGACAAAGCAACTTTTTCGCTGTCTTAATTTGTTTCGTGTCGAATAGCAATAACAACGTTATTTAACACGATCATCTTCATTCTTTTTCAATAATTCTTTTGTTGACCTGAGCTGTTTTGACCATTCGGTGGTTATTAGAGTTATGCAAAACTGCGAACAGTAAGTAATTATATGCTGCTATCTAAGCTGTTCTATGACAATGGTGTGATTTCGCTTTCCTTTTTAATTAAAAAAAACATAAACATCATCTTAGACTAAGGAAAGATGATAATGGTATAATGAAATTAAAATTCTTTTTCCCACCTATTTAGTGCGCTAATAAAAGAAATATTTCATCACGAAGTGTGTTGTTACTTTTAAAAGTTACTTTAAAGCAGTTCATTGTCTTTTTTAAATGTTGTTGATTCACACAAAATAAATCCTCATATTTTTTAAATAGACGTCAGTCTGGTAATTTTTAAAAAATCATTCCAATATTTATGGGGGGGGGGGGGGCTTTTAATACATACACCTCAATGTGTGTTTGTTTATTATACAAACGCACAGGCCTCAACCGATCCACACCCGGGCAACGCCGGGTCCCCTGGCTAGTTCACTATAAAGGCTAAAATCTGTACAGAACACTACTCACCCTTTTTAATACAAATGTAGATGACACACAAAAAAGAATTAGATTCACCCGCTTGCCAAACATTGCACTGTTTTTTACACTTTCTGCGCACAGCGTCCATTTCACTTGAGTTGAGCCTTGGATGACATTTGTGAATAAGACATTGATATAGGTTTCCTCACTTACACAATCTTCTTTGCAGTTACCACTTGAATCATAGTAAGCAGCTAGAATTTGAATCTGTTGTCGATCTCTACATGTAATTGTCTTGGATTGAGACGCACACTTGAGTTTGTTTTCTGCTGACAAAATCGAAAGCGGAGTGTATATAAAAATATGCGCACAAAGTCTTTTGTTTCCTATAAATAAGTGTTCGTCTTGAAGTGATTCTCTTAACAAAGAGGCTAGAGGCTTTACAAAGAAGTTAAAAATTTTTATATTGCGCTGGTAGAAAGAAATTTAAGTGACTTAAAAACTGCAATAGCTGCAGCAGATGTTTATATCGTTTAGAAGAAAGGGTTGGGATTTTGAAAAAAATCAATCATAAATTATATAACGAACTATTGTAATCGAACTCAATACATCAATAGCAGATAAAAGACATGTTAAAGAGCATTTTTCTTTCTTAGAATCTAAAATACTTTTAGACTAATTTTTGCCCCTTTAACCTGTATCATTTTCTTCCGATATTTCTTTAACTGGCTGAAGAAAAGTTAAGCAACACAACAATGTCGTACAGGCTACCTTTCTGTTGCCATAGAATAAGAAAAGCTAAACAACAAAACGTCATTCAGGTGAACTTACTGTTTCCACAGCACAAGCAGCAACACAAGAGCAGCAGACAGTGTCCCAAGCAGCTCGTCATTGTACGTTAACTCTGACAGACGACTTTTTCCTGACTGGACGCGAGCAAGTGGCAGTGACTAAGAGCGACAAATGGGTTAATGAGCATCTTACTTCCTGTTACGCGGGGTATTTCTATTAATAGACGCACTACGAATAAGTAGTTATTAAGTTATTATGTTGGACACACTAACATTCCCTTTGAAAAATCTCCTGCTGTATGTTGGTTACGCACATCTCAGTTCCAACTCGACAGCGCGGCGTATGACTCCAATGATGTCTTAAAGTTACTTTTTATCCAGCACCTATTTTTTCTACAAGGAAGTGATCTCAAATTTGATAATAAACGCTTATCCATGTTATACAGATGAAAATATCTACACTCCCATCTCTTTGCTTGACAGCTTTAAAATTGATACTGGTCCTGCCATGACACTGAAAGTAGAGAGTATGAGGGATTTACGGAGTACAGTAGTGGACGGACAGACAGACAGACAGACAGACAGACAGACAGACAGACAGACAGACAGACAGACAGACAAACAGACAGACAGACAGACAGACAGACAGACAGACAGACAGACAGACAGACAGACAGACAGACAGACGAGAAAGTGGATCATTTAACTTTCACCGGTGCTGGAAATGTTTGTTAACCACGTGACCGGGAACTTCCTCATCGGATTAAGTAAACGTCTGGACGTTGTCGGCTAAAGTCTTCCAAGGCCTTTCTCAAATGCACTATGTGTCCTAGTTCTCGAACGTGGAATGCATGCACAAGCATACCCATGTCTAAACTGGGAATAGGACACACAGGTCCGGTTAAGAAAGTCCTTCCCTGTAACGCCAAAACTCTTGGTAACTGTCTACGTTCTATCCTCTCCAGTCATCGCTTGCATGACATTCTGACTGTTTAAATAGCTGCCTGATCGTCTGAAGCATTTTTGCCGTAATAGCCTGACACAGAGCTTTCTTCCCCTGTACGTCGTTTGCACATGGTGTTCATTTAACTAATTCGTTGTAAAATGTTGCCTCGTTGCTAAATAAATGGGGGAAAAGTCCAATACTAATGTCATATATAGCAATACAGTGTTCGTATAGTGACACATACACATAAATATCTGTGAAGTATTGTAGATTAATATTACTCGTATTTTTTATGAACATTTAACACGTAGGCTACAGGGAGTGATATATTATTTTAAAATGCTGCGAAATAACTGAATTTTATCTTTCTAGTAAAGCTTCCCGTCTAAACAGCCAAATCCGTTGGTGGAAATCAGCTTTCGTGACTTTCGTTCGTAGACTAAGCAGGAATTAAATCAGAGAGAGATCTGCATAAAGATAAACGCGTTTATCAATTACAGATATAAAAATCCAATTTACTTACCTGAGATTTGAAGCTGTGAAAAATTTATGTTTGTAGAAGCCGCCGGCGATACGTGGGGTATAAATCTCCTTCCGATGTAAAGAAACACGCAATGGTCGGATTCTGAGAAATTCGCCGTGAACCCGGGCTTTTAATTTTTTCTTTACAATGTCGGGAACCAGTCACAACGCGATGACCGTGTTTGCGTTGTTTAATGAGCACCACGCGCGCGCGCGAGCACACACACACACACCCACTCACAAGCAAACACAGCCACACCCCTCGCACACACAATCACACGATATCAAACATGCACACACATGTACACAAAAATACGATGCTTTCGATAATTGCTCGAACAATGGCACATTTCCCTCCTTCTGAATCAAACCATCTACCAACCTGCCTGAGGCGTGTATATTTCGGTAACAAGGTAAAAAAAAAAAAATACACAAGTACCAAAACGCTGAGTAATTCCGCCTTTTTGGCAAACTAGTACGAGTTGTACAACAGTAAGGTTCTAGCCCGCCGTTTTGTCACTTTCCGCCGCGTTGGTGCTAGGGAACCAAAACTGCTTATCCCGTAAACCCGGGGGTTCCGAATTGTCCCGACTTTGGAAGATTCTGTAGGTCCTCCACTCAGTGCTAGTTATACCTAAACGTGGATATATAAGACTGTGTGCTTTCATCTTTTAATATAGTTTTTCTACAATAAAACCTCTAAGTATTTGCCTTGCTTTCTAACCCCCTTTTGCACACATCTCATACTTAAAGAGATGAAAACCATCCTCTAGCCAGTGTAAGTAGTCATTTAACAGGCTTTGTCATTGGAAATTGCCAGCAGTAACTTAACATTTTATTTACTTCGAGATGTGAGTCACATTAAGGTAAGGACAACTGTTAAGCTTGAAAACTATGTCATATCTCGCTCAGTGTGTATGTCATACGATTAGGAATTAAGGATTGAATCCTTTTTTACGGCCAGTTTATATTTTTTCCACTGTCATTTCTGATATATACATTTCCTTTAATTCTCCTTCCGTTTCCTCCTAGCAGAACAAAACAACATTGCGTTGTTGTCGTTTTCAATGTTCGTACACATCAGATATATAATCTTAGAGCCGGTTTACACGCTTCAGAGTTGGTGCTTTGAAACGCCTTGAAACGCTGTTAAACCTTGAGCCAGCTCGGAACCGGTCCTGCTCAATGTTTTTGGCGAATAACATGGCTTTCTATTTTTCGAAACTTTGAAACCTTGCCCGCCAACCATCTCCCATTTCGCTCACTACCACGAACATCAGGACGAAAAGTCAAATGATCTCAACCACGGTTCAAATGGTCTCAGACACGGTTAAAATGATCTCAGCCAAGGGGTCAAGGTGACCGCGTCGTGCCGCGTGTAAACGCTGGCGCCTTCAATCGAAGCTTTCTTTGTTTTGAAAACCTCTAGAACTTCAAAGCGTGGAGACCGGCCCTTAGGTCGTAATCCTTGTATCCGACCCACACTACAATTGTGTTACATGCCATCCAGAGAGAGAGAGAGAGAGAGAGAGTGAGAACGAGAGAATGGGGAAGGTAAACAATACAAAACTGGTTTAAATCCCGTGACTACTATGGAGAGGTTTAGGACTACAGGCATGTTCTGAGTGACAAAGCGGCGGACTGAAGCGTGGAAGTGGACCAAAGTAGGATCTGTGTAGAGATTAGACTGTTTCAGGAAAAAAGAATCGATTTTGTCGCTAGGGCAATGACCGTTCATGTGATACCTGACACAGCAGTGGTATTGGTGCTTGGTATGTTTTCTGGCAGAGCGGGCCGACATGCGCTGTTTTTTGCATCACAGCAACGAATGGAGATGCGACCTTCTGAAAAAGTGTTATTTATTTATTAGCTACAAAAACAGTTGGCATGGAGTTGTTTTCGAAGTAATACTAACTAGTTAATTGTTCATAAAAGTTCACTTTGTGCGGGCACAACTTCCTGAAAAAAATGTGTTATTAATATAAATTGTCTAGTGGTTTAGTACTAGTGGAATTGTCGAGACATCTGAAGAAAGCCAAACATCTAGGACCGTCATTCTTTTAATTCTTGCCGTGGGTTTGAGTTTTGTATCTCGCTTGGATGTGCAGGAGTAAAAAAACAAATATTTCATAAAATATTAAAGATATTTGTTTGGAATATAAGTTTAATTGAAAGTCTTTCATTTTTGACTTTTTCATAAGTTAATTTTTTGGCTCTTTGAGAAACTTTTGTAAACAGTATCAAAAATTTCCGTCGTTTCAACGCACCACCACCACCACCACCACCACCAACACCACCACCACCACCACCGCCGCCGCCGCCACCATCACCACCACGACAACGACTTACTCCAAAGGATGTTTCATGTAAGAATCGGCGTCCATTTTTCAGAACGAAATTAAAGAAACTGAAGGCAAATAGACATCATGTGATTTTCGTTAAAAGAAATCCGGTTTAAAAGTGATATTACAGTCTTGTTAAGCAGGGCGGAAAGAACCTCACCAAATAAAATCCACAGCCTGGTACTTTTTGTGACGCTGGCAAGGCGGAATCTGATCTCCAGCTCTCCTTTATGTTGACGATACAGACGATAAAAACTGTCAATCGTTATCCACTTTCCTCGGACTTTCTTATCTTCGGTCACGACTCTGTAATCAACGCGGTTCACATCGGACGTGTCCACAAAGATTGACTCCATGTCGCTTCCTTCGTCGGACGGTCTGATGGTACACACGCTGTTACACGTGGCAGTATTACTTGATGGCCGTAAAGACAGGCCTGTCATGCTCTGATATTCCTCGTTCTGACAGGGGTCGATCGTGTCTGCGAGAGGCAACAAGACGCTAAATACATACATTTGTGTACGAATCCATCTATCCATACGACATAGTACTTGAATATAATTATGCGTTCACCTTTTTCTTGTAATCTTATTGTGGTATGGAGAGAACTGCCCCACATCAGTGTGTCAAAAAACACTGCTTATTATACAAACGAGTCATATCTAATTTATGGAAGTTAGAGATTCTACGATGGGGACAAAAGTACAAAACACACACAAACGCGCTCGCGCGTGCATCCGCCCACACACACATACGCAATGAATGTCACTTCGAACACTTCGATTTAATTAAGCAATAGACAAAGCAATGTCTACGCTGTTCTTATTTGTTTATGTCAAATAGCAACAATAGCTTTATTTGCCCTACATAATCTTCATTTTGTCAGTAAATCTTTAGTTAAGCTGAACTGTTTTGCCCATTTGGGTTATTACAATAATACAAAACTGCGAACATTATGTATTTTGGTGATCTCTAAACTGTTCTATAAGATTGGTGTGAATTTTTATTTATTTTTCCATTAAAAAATCACAAACATAATCTGAGTGTAGGGAAAGCTAGTAATGATATATTGAAATCAAAATTATCTTTTCAAATAACTTATTCATCACGAATGTGTGTTGTCGTTTTTGTAATTTACTTTAAAATAGATTATCGCCTTCCTGAAAATAATCTTTATTCAAGAAAGATATCCTAACGTTTTGGAAACATAACTTTTTTCTTCAAAAGACATCTCTATAATCTTTTTTAGTTCGTTGGTGTGTCGATCTTAATGGCGAAATCTTCAAGAGCACTACTCACCCCTTTTAACACAGATGTAGATGACGCAAAAAGAAGAACGAAATTCACCCGCTTTCCAAAGATTGCACTGTTTTGTACCGGAACAGGGTCTGTGCAAAGCGTCCATTTCACTAGAGTGGAACCTTGGATGACAATTGTGAGATTCCTTGTCTTCACAGACAGAAGAGCCATTGATATAGGTTTCCTCACTTACACAGTCTTCTTTGCAGTTACCACTTGGATCATAGTAAGCAGCGAGAATTCGAATCAGTTGTTCATCTCTACATTTAATTATCGAGGAATGAGACGCACACTTGAGCTTGTTTCCTGCTGACAGAATCGAAAGCGGAGTGTGTATAAAAATATAAACACAAAGTCTTGTGGATTATGTTTGTTTTCTGTAAAGAAGGGTTCGTCTTGAACTGTTTCTCCTTCCGAAAAAGCGATACAAAAAGTTGAGTCTTTCAAACTGCGCTGGTAGGAAGCAATTTCAGTGACAAAGAAGGAAAATATCTTAGACTGATGTCTAAATCTTAAAAGAGAAATCCTTTTTTTGTTTAAATCGATCATAATTTATATAACTAACTATTGTAATTAACTCATTATGTTATGGGAGATAATTTAAATGATATAAACTTTGTTTTGGTAATCTAACACACTTTTTAATTATTTCCCCTTTTACGTGTATCATTTTCTTCTGATATTTCTACCTGTCTGTTTAGAAGATAAGATAAACAACACAACAATGTCTTACAGGTAAACTTACTGTTTCCACAGCACAAGCAGCAAAACAAGAGCAGCAGACAGTGTCCCAAGCAGCTCGCCATTGTGCGTTAACTCTGACAGACGACTTTTTCCTGACTGGACGCGAGCAAGTGGCGGTGACTAAGACATAACTAGGGACGACAAATGACTTCATAAATATCTTCCTGTTACTCGCAGTGTTTTTGTATATATACGCAGTACAAATGAGTGGTTATCAAGTTATTATGCTAGACACACTTTTATTTCCATTGAAAAATCTCCTGCCATAGTATAATGAAGCTTTAAGGGACAAAACTTTCAGTGCCAGCTCTCCATTTAATGATTCTTATGGTGTTTAAATTTATATGAAAGTTATTTATATTTATTTATATTTATAAAGAAGGCGCACAGGGGGCGACGGCGGACACCCAGGCTTAGAAAAACCGCTACTCACCCATCTCCTAGAAATCACAAGGACTTCTGTTTCGTCTAGGATTTTCACGGGTCTTCATATCGCGCTCTTCAATGCCCAGTCAGTCTCCTCTGCCCAACAAGCTCTTAAACGCGCTGAGATCACTGAATACATCAGGGAGAATGAGATTGACATTATGTTTCTCACGGAGACATGGTTGAGAGAAACTGGTGATGAAGTTATATGCCATGATATGACCCCACAGGGTTACTCTATTAGGTCCTTTCCCCGTGCTACACATGGCGGCGGAATTGCAGCTATCTACAAATGTTCTCTCTCAAACTGCGTTTCCTTCAGCAACACACTGCCTTTCCCACACCCTGTAATATTATGTCGTGCAGAGGACGTCACGGCACCAATCTAAATGTAAAATTATGTCGCTCCTGAATGGTCACGACACCACGAATGTAGCGTCATACAGGCGTCACGGCATCAGAAAGCAAATGTACCATTGTCATGACACCAGCAAACACGAGATGACATGTTCGTCTCAGTCACCCGTACATCCGTGGCCGGGAGAACACCAGCACTTCGTCGCAGTTCAATTCTTTTATTTCAAATCCTCTACATCCTTCCCCGGTCCCGGTACAAAAAGCCAAGACGAACCACCAATCTTTACAAACTCAGTTGATATCCATAGTTCTCAGACTATCCTGCTTCATCAGTCTGTCTACCTCTCTCTCTCTATTAATTCCCAATAGGGTTTATATACCTATGTATTCACTGTTAACTTCCCACGCTCTGTATGTGCAGATGTGCCTGTGATTGGCATGTGGACAGTGCATGTTTGGGAACTACAGCTTCTATGTTTATAGTTGACTGAGTGCATTGCAGGTCGATTCCCAGCCCTGTCAAATATCCCATATCCTCTCCTAAACCGTACTCTATGCCCCTCACTAACCTACCTACTACCTACGGCTGGTACGCATATTGTTACAGCCCGTCGTTCGAGTGTCTTCATGTGACGCTTGCTCCGTCAAGCAAACCGGCGCATCTGCTTTGTTTATACAGAACACCCCCCAACAGAAAAAACAAGCTGACGGACACGATGTTTCCTTCGGACTTCAGCGATTTACTGGATTATTGCAACATTACTGGCGGATCTGCCGTAGTATTTGGTGATATGAATACGCTCTTTGATGACTCTAATCACCCGCTCACAATCAAGATGTGTGAACTGCTTGATGTTTTTCGTTTCACCCAGTCTGTCACCGATCCAACGCATGTAAAAAACCACATTCTCGACTGGGTCATGCACAGACCAGAGGATAGCATTTTAGAGTCGACTACAGTCTCCACGACGTTATCATCAGATCATTATTGTGTTCAGTTTAACTTAAACATCCAGTGTCCGAAGCCAACTCAGCGGTTTATAACCACACGCCCCATTCGTTTGATGGACCTGAGCAGTTTCAAAACAGATCTACAGAACATGTTGTGCGGTCATCTCACGATTGCTGAGCTTGATAAAGCCCTTCGTAAAGCCCTCGATACACACGCTCCTGCCCGGCGCTGTCGAGTACACCCGCTAAAGGCAGCCCCCTGGTACCCGACCATCCATGACGAATTGCGTCAGGCTAAGCGTGCGCGCCGTCGTGCAGAAAGGCTCTGGCTGAGATCACGCCTCACCATACACAGACAACTATATCTTGCAGCGAAACGCTCTGTTTCCAAGCTAGTTTTGCAGCTAAGAAATCCTTCTTTCAAGCACAGTTTGTCAACTATTCCTCGAGCAAAAAGCTGTTTGAAATCTGTAACAAACTAACAGGTCGAAACAAGAAATCGCCACTACCCACTGCTGTTCCTGTCGCACAGCTACCCGAGGCTTTCTCTCAGTACTTCCTACGCAAAGTCGCGGATATTCGAGCTGAGCTGGACGAGATGGTGCTACACTGTGGACCTCCAGCCCTTGCTGACAACCTGCCATCTTGTTCATTTCATTCCCTCCAGCCCATATCTCAGTCAGACCTCAAGGCTGTGATATTAAAATCTAAACCTACTACCTGCCCTCTGAACCCCATACCAACCCACCTTCTCCTTGACTGCCTGGATGTTCTGCTCCCAACTCTCACTCAGATCGTAAACAACAGTCTGTCACCAGGAGTCTTTCCATCGCTGTTCAAGGCTGCAATAGTCAAGCCTCTGCTCAAGAAACTCACCCTTGACGCAAACAGCCTCAAGAACTACCGCCCAGTTTCCAACCTACCCTTCCTCTCAAAAGTGGTTGAAAGGGTCGTTCTAAATCAACTTCTCGCCTACCTCAACTCAAACGACCTTATCTCTCACTCCCAGTCAGCATATCGGCCATTCCACAGCACGGAAACAGCTCTGACTAAAGTTGTCAACGACATTATTACCTCTAACATGACACTTGACAAACACATTTCCAACATCTGCAGATCCGCTTATTCTGAACTCAGAAAAATCAGCAGCTTCGGTCACCTTCTGTCCGATCAGGTTGCAAACACATTTGTATGTGCCTACGTTCTGTCTAAACCCGACTACTGCAATTCCTTGCTAGCCTGCTGTCCTCTGTATCTGCTACAGAAGTTACAGAAACTTTAAAACTCGGCCGCTCGCCTTGTCCCGAAAGCACGCAAAACAGACCATGCCACACCTCTCCTCCGCACTCTGCACTGGCTCCCCATTCAGGCTCGCATCGACTACAAGTTGTCTACTCTCTGTTTCAATTTCTTCACCGGTACATGCCCCAGCTACTTTTCAGAACTTCTTACAATCTACACTCCAGTGAGACAGCTCCGCTCCTCTTCCGATGATCGCATTCTCTCAGTTCCCCGCATCAGGACAAACACATATGGACAGCGCATGTTCATCATCATCATTATTATTATTATTATATTATTATAGTTAGCGCTTATCCGTCACATAGAAATGATCTCAAATTTGGTCAACAGTTATGCAGATACTTACAGAAGCATCTACACGCCCATCCATCTTGCGTGATGGCTGTAAAATCGACGGACGGACGGACAGAGACAAACTGACAGACGGGCTGACGGACCGACCTACAGGCAGCCAGGTAGGCTTACGGCCAAACCTCTTCTCAAACACATGAGGGCCAGTATTTTTAAATACAAAAATATACTCTTAGGTTTTTGAAAAACACAAGGATTGTTTAAGATCCCCGGATCTATTTGCAGCAAAGAAGAATAAAAAAGAAAACCATTGTGTTAGATACACCCATATAATTATGTACATTCAGTTTTCAAATTCAGAATTGGAGATGCTGTTCCTTTTCCGTTCCAAATCAAGAAAGTGTGAAGGGAGCTACGAGTTTTAGTTGAGTGTCTGGCTTAAAATATTAACCGGCTGTAGCCAAACAGTTCACTTTTTGAAAGGAAAGAGAAAAGCGAGATATAACCTAAACCTAGAATTTAAGTCGATCGTCTTCCTGCTCTGCGCTGTCTGCCCGCGCGATGGTAAACCTGACAGGAAACGCTGAGCGGGATTGACTGATACTGATAGCGTTCCCTGAAAATCACATGTACAGATTTGGGCATCCTTCATTTCTCTGTTGTCCTTATATGGCGAACATCTGATGAGTCTGTTAAACGATGGTCTGACGTGAGTGTGGGATGGTCGTGCAAACAGAGCTGACATTTTTGTAAATGAGACAAAGCGAGGTTTAAGACCACGTCCACCGTGAGCTTTTAGTGTTGAGGCAGGCTGCACGGGTGTTGGTATGCCCTCTCAACACGTACAGGTGTTCGTAAAACAGTGGGAGCTTGGGTCTTAAAAGCGCTCTTGTGACCAGGACAGATAGGCCTACAAGTAAAGCTCATGCATCCCAGAGCAGATCAGTCCAGAATATCAAAGAGATTCAAAGTATATAAGCAGAACATCGTGAAAAGCCGAGGAAACCAAGAAACTTTACAGATCTACCTATTATAAACATCATTTAAATTTTGTTGACAGAAAATAAAGGTCTACAGGCCCTTACCTACTGAATCGTCAGCATTTATAGTGAAAAATCTCCTTTGAAATGTCTTTATTTTGAGATCGCTGTAATCACATGATCGTGTAAAAGCGCCTTTAAATACACCTGAACTCAAATGGCGCTGAGAAGAATAATCCTTAATCGGGGAAAAAACTTAGGGTGGGGGTGGGGGTACAAATTAGAAAGAATTCATAAAACGAAATTATATGGAAGTAAATAAGAGATCAGGGTATGTATTTATCGTCTGTAAATAATCTGAGGTGACGCGAAAAGATGGTGCTTTTTCATAAGGCATAATTTAAATCTTAACGGTTTTTTTTTGGGGGGGGGAGGGCGTGGTTGGTGGGCGTATGGATTCTTCAGACATTGAAGAACGGAGTCGGTAGAAAAGATGAAGATTTCCCGTACACAGGCAATTAGAGCCTACTAATATAATGTGGAAATTACGACGATGTGCACGTGTTTGATGATGAAATAAAGAATAGTTTTCAGGTTTATAAATATGCATAATGAACTGTCACACTGGTGTCCTGTGGTCACCATTAGGATAAAGTTGAGAATTACATTACGCGTCTGTCTGGAAAAATTCGCACACAAAAGTACTTTCTGAATATGTTGAATGTATTGTTTGCGTTGGTAGGAGTTAGACTTCTATTGCTATGTGTCACGGACGCGCATGCGCGTAACTTTTGAGTGCAGGTATCATGGGGGTGTGCATCAATGTATTCGCCATCGGCATAGGCTTTGATGGAGGCCCAGATATTTGTTGTTGGTTGACTGTGGCAGTTTGGATTTTTTGTTTGTTTGCTCGTAAGTTACTTTCTGAATTGATTATCCATATACAAGAATTGTGTTAAAATGATATAACTTATCATCATTGTGTATTGACTATTGCCAGTATTGGTGAGTACAGAGAAAGAGTGATGAGTACTGGTCAGTTACTTCAGTCACCAACTGAGTAGTGTTAGGGGAGAGGAAAATCTTGCTCAGAGAGGGGCGAAGGCGGGAGAGGTGTAGAGTGGTTCTGTGTGGAAGAGAGTGAGGTGTGTTCCATAGAGAACACCAGAGTATTCTCTGCAGTGCTTTGAGTGTCTCCTAAATTGATGGGGACTTTTCTAATCTGGGCGACTCTCCAGTGGTGTGGGGAATTCTTTGTGTCATCCCCGAGAGATAAAGCAGGTGGGAGGATATATTTCTCCGTTCAAGTGTTAAAGTTTGTTCCTGTGGATATAGTGAAGACAAGTGTTGGAGCATTTTCCTGAGGATATAGTGAAGACAGGTGTTGGAGTATTTTCTTGAGGATATAGTGAAGACAAGTGTTGGAGTATTTTCCTGAGGATATAGTGAAGACAAGTGTTGAGTATTTTCCTGAGGATATAGTGAAGAGAAAGTGTTTTCGGAGTACCACCTTCACTTGGAGTATTGTTGATATCTTCGTGAGTTTTCACGCTGAAGGAGAGCTTTGGAGTTTACACGTCGAGCGTTTGACATCTTCGTCTACCGGCTCCATCTTGATTCGACCACGAGTCTCTGTGGCGCTATGCGTCAGCAGCCTGGGCAGCTATAACTTGCTGCGCAGAGATTCTTTATTTTGTAGAAGATCACTCGGAAAGCGGTAACGTACGCATCTTTCGGTCTTATGTCGTTAACCCCAACCTTCGTGAAAGCAGGGTACAGACTGTTATGACACGAAGTTATCAGTGACTGTGGAATTGAGAGAAATATAAACATTTAGAACTTTATTAGTAACGAAACTTGGAGATTGAAGGAAGTCAGACTGTTATGACACGAAGGTAACGTCATCATTTTTGTTCCTCGATTTTCAACGTATTTTTAAAAATCAGAATTAACATCAGAATTAAGGACAGTGACCATGTGCCAGCCGACCTGGGTTTAAGGGAAACAATCCAATCTACAGTTTGTAAAAGGTAGGTATCCAGATTCTTTCCCCTTAGATAAACTTTGCATCCTACTTTTGCTTTAAAGTCGATAGTAAGTCGACGAGATTTTACCAATAATTGCTGATTGCATTATGAAAATCACTTTTAGAGAACTGACTTCGGGCTGCAAATGAACGTACCTTGCTAACAAAGTCTGTTAGGTCCAACGTAGACCAAGTCGAGTCGGGAAAGTTAAATGTCTCTGTCTCAAACTTTCCTCAGACACTGAGAAGGCCCGCTCTGCTGAGCAAATGCCGTCTCTACCAAAGCAACCCCATCCAACGTACACGAAATGTACACGTATGTGCGCCCTTTAGGCGTCTTCATCCTGCTGCTGCGGTAGAAGTTACTAATGTCACAAATCAAAACTTCTCAAAGCTCGCGTCAGGTGTTATTACTTGCCACTAACAACCAACCTAGCTGGCAGAACGACAGCTCTTAGCGGCATTTGATCAGTCGTTGCTGATGTCGTTGGAATAGTAGCATTCTCTCTGTCTCCTTCTTTGTCTCTGCCTGTCACTCCGTGTGTGTGCGTGTGCGTGCGTGGGTGTGTGAGAGAGAGGGGGAGTGGTTGAATGAGTGAGTGAGGCTGGGTGTGGGTGTGTATATGTCCGCGCGCGTGTGTGTATGAGTGTGGGTGTGTGTATATGTGCGTCTGCGTACTTGCTTGCATGTATATGTGTGGGGGCGTTTGAGGCAGTGCATCCATTCACAATGGAGTGTATGCCGACTGTTCCAGTGTATGATGAAAGACCAACAAATTTTTAAAAATAAAATACATTCTTGAATACGTACACCCCAGAAACGCATTATTTAAATATTCAACAATGGCACACACATTCCCACATGCCGTCAATTAGAATGTGAAAAGCTTGCACTTTGGATAACTTGATTACATCATCTTATTTACTGTTATAGCTTTCTTGTTCTGATTGTGTACTCTCTTCACATTAACAAAAATCGGGAGATTGGATAAAGTTGCGAAACAGCACACCGCGACATGCGTAACTCAGATGATTCACGGGTACGTAGGGTTTACACCTTTTTTGGTTCCAACGGTTCTCATAAAACCATCGAAAACAACAGTTCGTGGATAGAACGTTTTGTTAAATTTTATGGTTGAAATCTACAGTCTGAAAATATCGAAGCGTTCTAAGCCCATTTCCTGACCCGTGGGCGAGCAAGGAAGTCAGTGTCTGCAGGTGGGTACCCATGAGCAGTATCTTGGTATATTGGTGCACTAGGGTAAACAGAAAGCAGGGGAGTTGGTGAGTGTGTAGGCCTTTGGAAGAGACTTGAGTGGAGGGGTGCAGAGTGAGGAAGAGTTAAGAGGAAGAAACCCCAGCCATCAGTCACCACTGACTGGATAAGTCTGCTAGACTTGCACAAACAAGGATGTTTCCATAACACCTGTTTTTCTCATCAAAAGGAGGGAGACGCTAAGACTGGAAAAGACATGGAACTCTCCTGCAGCCTAGCCCAAGACTGTGGGCTGGAACGATCGGCGTTTGCGAAATGGCAGGCCGGGACTGCGGTGTCTTCAGAGAACATAAAATATTTGTTCAGTCGACTGGACAAACAATAGTGCTGTGCGCATGCCGCAGATGATGAGATATCATTTGAGTCCAGCTTTAAAAAAATGCGTGCCTTCTTTTCACTCAAGTGCTTTAAATTTGCAGAAGACGATCACATTTGGCTATGCAGCTTTTATCCAAAATTTCGCAACAGAAATATCTTTAGCGTTAATTATTTCCTTCTACAGAAGAACCCATACCTTGGGGTTCAATTGTTACCGTTCATAGAACAGCATGTAAAGATCCATTAACAAAGACAGAGGATCGATGCTGAAACCATAGGGATAGATGGGAGGTGGAGGTCATCAGACTCTTGAGATGAAGGATTCAACCGAGGCGTGGAAGATCCTTCATGCTACATTCATACAACCCTTAGGAGAACGTTAGCGCCGTGAAAACAGAAATCTTGCTTGCCGAAAATGTGATCCTCTTTAGATGTTTTTGCGGATCTAGGCGTGAGAGCGACTGTAGATTTCCATGTAACTTCTATTCCATACTTACAGCGTGTAATACATCATAGAATTATAAAAAGGGAAGAAAATTAGCTTGATTTAGACTGCTGCTCACTATCACACATGCGCACTCAAGTGTCCATCCATCTATCCATCCGTCCCTCCGTCCCCCCGTCAGCCCATTTATTATAAAACTGAATGTTAAAAAAAAACTAGCGACTATTAATGTCTAGGCGACCTACCACATACTTCCAACTGATAAAACAAAACCGCAGAACACGTTCACTTGACTTTTACATTTGTTTTAATGCACATGCATCCATTCACAAAGGTACGCCAACTGTCTCACTCACGCACGTGTGTCATGTAACGGTAAGTAATAGAGATGCCACACACACACACACACACAACGCACACAACCACACACATTATATCCATATCTATATCCATACTTAAAGTCTGCCTGTAATCGGAAAAAAAGTTTCGAACTGGATACCAATCAATTTCTAGTCCATCCACGCATTTACTAAATGCAGGCATTCGTTAGTACTCAAAGTACCAACTGTGTATAATTTAAACAGATTAAATGTACAGAATCGATGAAAACGGAAGTTCGTGCGCTCCAAACTCCAGTCAGATATTTGAGACCCAGAGCAGCTGCTAAACACTCACGTTGTCTTTGTCCGGAAAAGTTGGCTGGGATGATGGTTTCAAGGACATCGAACCTTGGCCGCACGATATAGCTAAGTGGTTCATCCGGTGTGCGCTAAGACCAAAACTGAGGTCACTCTGGCTTTCTTCCGGGTGTTGTGACTAATGCGTATGTGTTCATGTTGTCTCCTCTCGACTGTGACACGCTGCTGGGAGCGTGACGTTTTCATTGAATTAAGAAATGGCAAGAACAGACATTCGACTGCTTCAAGATACCGCATGGTACACTTCATCATTCTCATATTATTTTGACACATGCTTATTTCAACGTACAGGGATGCTAACGCTCATAACATAGACAATAATTAATAAATAAAAATAAGAAAAAGGGACAAACCAATTTTTAAGATAATTATCTATCGATATATACACATTATTTTCTGACCTCGGGGTGGTCTTTCAGCAAACTTTGACACTACCATATTCCTTAAAAATGGTGTTTACCAGACACTTCAACGTCCACGCACGCACGCACGCACGCACGCACGCACGCACGCACGCACGCACGCACGCACGCACGCACGCACGCACGCACGCACGCACGCACGCACGCACGCACGCACACACATCTTTATAAATCCATGAGTAGAAGTATCTAGCTTTTGTTAGGAAAAAACCGAAGAGATATCCACCGCAAGATATCTTTTTTCTTTTAGCTTGTCTTCTTCATAATTTAGAAGTATTTAAAGAAGTACGTTTCGATTTAGTGTCTGGTCTTTTTGTGACAGTACTATGTACTTGTAAAGGCTGACTCACACTAGCGATTTTTTCGTCTGCCGATAAAGTATTTCTCTCTCAAGGATTGAAACTTTTGTGTACGACTGCTCGCCGCTGTATCAGACAAGACCATGATCTCAGGAAGAAAACTCTCGAAAGTGTCCTAGTCACGGCGAAAATCTCTTTCAAACCGATATGTAATGCAGTGCTTTACGTTTCCCATCCTCTTTTGAACAGCATTACAGGAAGCATGGCAAATTCGCCGAGACAGTCATAACTGGGCTTTCAATCCCAGCATGACTATCTAACGGACGGTTTTTGTTAAACAATAAGCCCTTTACTGTACGTGCTCACCATGAACAGACCAGTCATGTTCGAGTGTTCAATACAAAATAACATCTGTATAATCTAGAGTTCGATGTAGGATGTAGGGATGGAATTTCCACAGAAGTGAGACTTTTCCTGTAACCTGTTTAGCGCGTTTGTATGCATCTGAGTTGGCCGCTGCACACGATTTTTTTTTTGG
>SMGT01000537.1:19540-29808 GCA_004794575.1 Lanistes nyassanus | reverse complement strand
GATGAGACACGTTTTTATTACTACGATATATATATATATAGGGGAGACCGGGGCACGATAAGACACGTTTTTAATTTTGACTCTCAAGCGCAAGGTAACTGAGGAATTTATACAAAGCTTACTTTAAATGAGAGGTTAGTCAAGTGTTGATTTGTTAGAACAACAAAATACCCAACAAAATATATTTGTATTAAAAGGATTTGAAAACACTAACCTACACTGGCAAGTTGATACATGCCTGGGTACGTTGAGACACTCACTATATAGGGCAGGATAACACATGAGTGGGGCAGGTTGAGACAGTATTTAAAATGGATAAAAATGACTAGGAAAAGTAAATATTTCGGCACTGTCTCAATGTGCCCCGTCTCAAACTGCCCCAGCATGAGTAAGCACAGTAAAACAGGGAGGAATTAATACAATTTTATTTCTGACAAAAAAATCAGTAAATCACAAGCCTTACAAATCCCTAAGCTTACCACGTAGCAAATATCAGAATTGTCTGTCAAAAACCTTATGTGATATTAAAGACAAAAAGTGAGATAAACATGTACTTTATCTTTGCACCACAAGAGGCTGACACTTCTCCCTCCCCGTGCAGTAAAATATGGTCGGCAATGACGCTCTGGTATTGAAAAAGAAGGAGTGCAAAAATAGAGGCAAAATATTAGTTAGGGGTGTCTCAAACTGACCCATGTCTCATCGTGTCCTGGTCTCCCCAATATACGTTGTGACACGTGTGTTGCTGAGCTTTTTAAGAGGAGTATACATCCGGTTTTACCCTGCTCCTGTTTCTATGACTTGGAAGAACGTCGATAAATTATTTGTTCAAACGTGAGCTGTATGAAATCCATAAAAATGTGTGTTTACGCAAAGCCAAACCCACCTATATCTCGCTTAAATTTTTGCATAAATCGCACACCATCAAATTTGAATTAAATGGGAGCGGGGATGTTAGGACAGCAGATCTCACGGACATGCGTTTAAAATTGTCAGTTTGTTCAGTGTGCTAGTTTAAAAAAATTGTCATTCTTTTCCGATGTCTATTGCGTTGAATTTTATTCTTCGGTGAATTTTTGTCAGGTTTATAAATACATAACCGCATGCGTCTATGAAGGGGAAAGAACTAGCTAGAGCATGCCCAACACATCACGTTTTAATTGTTTTTTTCTCTTTGACCAACTTTCCGCTGCAGACTGTTGCGTTTACACAGGCACCCGTTTACACCTTAAGAATCTCCAGACATATTCCCCTCTTCCGCCCCCAGTAATTTTCCTATCAATCCTTTTAATTTCATTCGTTTATACCACATATTTCTGGTCTTCCATTGTCATACAGAGTTTCTCCCCTTATTGCTTATTCCCGTTATAACCACAGTTTCTGCCCTTGTTATTTCCACTATAACCAGTGTCTCCCCTTGTTCATCGCATTTATTATCAGAATTTCTCCCCTTGTTTATTCCCGCTATAAGCGGACTTACTGCCTTTGTTGTTTATTTCCATTATAATCAGATATTACTTACCTTGTGGTTTATTCCCATTATAACCAGCGCTTGAGACAATCCTGAATGTGTCTTAATTACCAGGGCAGCTGTCGGACAGCAGTGAAATTCTCTGATGCGGCAAAAGAATGATGCCCAATATTTTTTTCGTGGGACAGATTTGAACGTTTGTCCCTTGACACACGATGCTGGCTCAGGCTGTTTCAGTGCTTGTCGCAACAATAGGTGTGTGGCAAATGGCCTGTCGAACTGATTGCGTTGCGTTTTGTGCATGCAGTTTCGCAGCAACAGGTCGTGTATTTTTGATCATTAGAAGTAGGTACTAGGTTCAAATCTGTCCTTATATGGTGCTAACTTATTTATTCTCTAATCTTATTTCTCTCTCTCTCTTTCACACACACACGTACTGGGTACTACACACTTAACTCAAGGCACATATCTGGTATTTCCTTACAACCCATTGAAACGAGTATTTCCTTTTATTTCAAACATTTAATGCCAATTTATGTGTACGCTTATTCGTGTACACTTTAAAAAATGTTATCATTTGAAAACAGCAAAACATTTATAAAGAAAAGCACCACCAGCATTTTTATAAACGGAAAGCTATGTCACATACTGCTGCTGGTGAAATACTGGATATAAAAATTGTGAGGTACGTTAACAGTTGACAATCCTTTCCAACCAGTGTGCACTTTAAAACAAATCTTTTCAGGAAAAAAATTCAAGTGCTTAAGATTCTATACGTCAATGTGCAAATCCACTAGTCCTCGTAATTTATTAAGAGGTTTTTAAATGTATTGGAATGGGATTCAAGCTTTTTCTACGATAATGTAATGCCACCAATTAAAGTAACACAAAGAGTTTTTTTTAATCTGTGGAATCTATGTATTCTGTGATATTATATTCCATCGCAGCAAGTGTATTGGATGATATAAAGTATTTTGAAAGTACCAAACAGCGTAGAAAGTATGGTGTTTGGTCACCAATGTGGGAGATAAAAATTGATAGTATTGGCGAGTCTTGGAACCAAACAGCTACCAAAACTAAAATTACCCATGTACGTGCACACACTAACATACATCCGCAGACACACCAGTGATATGTACCAATTGTACAGATACAACAATCGACTCACATGTCGGGAGGCACCGTTAACTTGTACGTCAATCAGTGGAGTGGATCTCAGACTCGGTAAAGCAGTCATTAGAGGATATCTTATCAAAGCATTTCCTAACCGGACGAACGTGTGTTCTAAAACCGCGACGAAACAATCGTTCCAGACAGCACATTTGTCTTGTTAAGAAAGCTCGTAGCAGGAATTTATCTCTCCACTTCCGTGCCTCGAGAACGAAGATACAAATTATGCTTGCAAAAGCTCACAAAGTCCAAGCGCATAATAACAAAAATGGACATTCATACACTAATTTATGTACACATAATTATCGCTGGTAATCCAGAATTGGTATACAAATAACACGTAACGAAGTACCTACAAGCTAATGTCCAGTGACAGTAGGACAACATCAAAAATCTCACACAGTGACCAACCTGTGTGACCGAAAAAAATAAGGAAAGGTCAAAGTGAAATGCCGACATAGTCTTCCACTGCTATAAAAATATAGCCAGCTATCTGTAGTCGACTGAAGAAATTTCCGTGAATAGCTGATTAATCCTGGGTTTGCTACGCTACAAAAATATCGATGACAACAACCCCCGTAGTCGCCTCCAGAAATTTCCATCAACCGTTGACTTAATCCGGAGTTGGTTAATTTTGGATTATGCGAAAAGTGCATGTGAACCCTTTGCCTCCAGTACTGATAAAGTATTAAGCAGTATTACTCTTGGTAGTATCTATCAAAAGAACGCGGCAGTAATATGGATTCTATCCTAAATGGATTGAATTGGTGATGCACGCTGAGCAGTTTACAAGCTTCTGTCACGGTCGAACAGATTCAGCATTTTGTTAAATGCTCATCGGACACGGGTGATTTTCCGGTTAAAACTGTTTAATTGGACTGACTTAACTGGCATTGCTGATAACCAGGTGTGCTAAACTCCGCTTCCCTTTACACGTACTGCCTCAAGCTAGTCATCAGGCTCAAGAAAACAAACAGGAAGCTCGCTGCGCAGGCGCTGCTGGCGCGAGCTGCTGTAACGTACAACTTCCGGTTCTGTCGTGCAGGGGAAGGGCAGCCACGTGGCTTCCGGTTCTCGTCCTGAAACTTGAGAACAATGTCTCGCGTGGCCTTCCCGCACGTGAGCCTCGCCTTGATGCAGTCGTGAATGATGTCTACAGATCTGGGAAAATGAATGGACGAATGAAAGAATAAATCAATAAATGACCAAACGAAAAAACGAACCAACCAACCAATCAACCAACCAAACAACCAACCAACGAACGGTGAACACACATATGAAACAGCTAATGAACAATAACGAATAAACACACAAATAAATGAAAGAACGAACGAACGAACGAACGAACGAACGAACGAACGAACGAACGAACAAACGAACAAGCGAACGTTACAAACCAACAAATGAAGACGCTGATGGCTAGTGTTACTGGATCCGGGTATGTTAAAACGTCGTGCATTAATCAAGGGTTGGACTGCATGGGTCGTTCCCTATCGCCTGTCGATACGTAAAGGTGCATATCTATTCATGTTTTATGTTATATTTTACGAAAGATTTGAATCCCTTCTGTTTTCTTTACTGTCAACACTTGCGGAAAATGGCCTCACATAATCCTTGTCAGATAACATAAGCATGACGTAAGCATATTCACAGACTTTGCAGGTTGTCTCAGATGCACATTTTCAGACAGCGCAAGTCAGTAATAAACTCGAGTCGTTTGATTTGTTTTTAACCCTAACCCTCTCAAGCAAGATTCCCGAAATTGCCAGGCCGTGACAACTCAGCGTGTGACAAAGCCATTAGCTCTGCAGACACTAGGCGTCGCTGACTCATCCCCGGTGACACATGCCCCGCCGCAGCCGCGAGGGATAATCGCGAGGGGTTACTGAAGAGTACAGTCCCTTCTCGCCACTTGACTAGCGTTATCACGATGACAAGCTAACGAACGCTCTTCATTGTTTTCTCTTTTCAATTTCATGTCTTTGTTCTGCCTCTTCCTTTCGTTTCTTTCCTTTTTTGGAAGGGGGGGGGGGAACAGGACTGTCTTTTCGGGTCTATTAAGGGTAAATCATGCATCCGATACGTCAAAATTCCATTTAAGTCTTACTGTCCGTACCTGAAGTCACAGGACGAAAGAAAGAACGTCACGGGTCTTTAAAATGAAGATAAGCAGGTGAGCATGGAGGATGGAAAGAAAGAAAGAAAGAAAGAAAGAAAGAAAGAAAGAAAGAAAGAAAGAAAGAAAGAAAGAAAGAAAGTTTGGCCACCTAATTTGTCACAAAACACCTGCTCATGGCCAATGGTGATAGCAGTGTCGGCAGTGAGGTCAGCGCGAATGTTTGTAAAAAAATCACATTCTCCATCATTATGACATCGATCGTTCGCTAACGGTTATCACGGATTTCAAATGCGATGTGTCGTTCGCTATGAAAGTTCCTGGCCGCATGCGTGCGTGCAGCACGCGAGAAAGTGCGCACTCCACCTGACAGGGCGCGCCCGGCAGGCCAGACTTAATACGCCTGTAGCCGGAAGACGTTGGAACCCCAAACTTGCGAGACAAAATGAAATCCAAAAAAAAAAAAAAGAAAAGAAAAGAAAAGAAAAAGGACTGGACATGTGGCATGCTTGAGCCGTGCATGCAGACAGCTTGTCTGTAACTACTGGCAGTATGTTAACGACTACATACGTGCAAGCTTTGGTACTGATGCTGTCATCTTCCTTCAAAACTTCTCCCGACAGTTGTCGCGCGCAATCAAAGACCTCGCTGTACGTCCGATTGTAACAGTCGCTGTCGAGTTTGCTGATGTGCTGACAAGTGTAGTTTAGGCCCTGAGCCGTCAGCTGCGCATCTGGCACATACCTGGCTGTTTCCTCACCAAAACACCTGGTTGTCGCACCGCTCAGGCAGTCAAACAACTGGGTGTATTTTTCTTGAGATCTGGTGTAAGGGACACACATCCTGAACATACCAATCGCTCGCTTTAACCCAATGTCTCCCACCCGCCTCCCAACTTCAGGCTTGAAAGTGGTTAATATTTTAGTTCTTCTAACAAGTAAAATAAAGCCCAAACAACAACAACAAACTCACACGTCTGATTCGAGTGCTGCATAACAAAGAAAGAAAGAACACAAAAGAGAAAGAAAGAAAGAAAACGAACGACAGAAAAAAAGAAAAGGGGAAATGAAAGAAAAAAAGAAGAAAAACAGTAAAATGACAGTACGAAGGAAGGAGGCAAAAAACGGAAGGAGGGAGGATGGAATGAAGGAAGGAGGAAGGGAGGAAGGAAGGAAGGAGGAAGGAATGAGGAAAGGGAGGGAGGGAGGAAGGAATGAAGGAGGAGGGGAGGAAAGAATGAAGGAAGGAGGAAGGAAGGGAGGAAGGAAGGAAGGAAGGGGGGAAGGAAGGAAGAACGGACTGGCAAATCTCTGCAGGGTTGTATAGAAAGCCCTCGATGTTGAGGATGGTGTCGATGACGGTGGGGTGATGTCCGACCACCACACCGCGGATGTCTTGAATCCTGAAACACTGCCGCAGGTTGGACGCGTGCATGACGGGAAGGCACTGCTGGGCCTCCACGTTGCTGGCACGCGCTGTCACTGCGCCCGCGTGCACTGAAACGAACAGAATGCTTTCTCATCTTGTCAGGGGAAAACAAAAACAAATTAAAAAACGAGTTTTAAAAAGTTGCTCTGGTTTTGGTAGTTGGATGATGATGACGATGATGATGATGATGATGATGATGATGATGATGATGATGATGATGATGATGATGATGATGATGATACAAGGACTATCCTTAACCTAGGCCATGCAAAATGACACGAAATACAGCAAATATATTTGGATATATTCAAGCTGCAAGTAAAATGAAAAGGAGATAAAAGTACGAAGGCGATACGAGGAAAGAAAAGGAATCCAAAATAAAGAACACACACACACCTACACACACATTTATACATACACGTGCACAAACACACATGGCTCCATTCATGCTTACATACAGCCTACATAGAAACAGGCATGCTGGGACACACACGATCTATCCCACTCACTCACCGGTCAACAAAGTGAAGCACAAAAACAGCATGATTCCAGCTGGGGCCTCTGGATCCGGGTCAAAGGTCTAGGCAAGGCGCACGTGCCTGCCCAGTGAACTGCTGTCTGCAGAAGCTACAGCGCTGTACGGCCGCTCTCAGGCGCGACTGGCTCCGCTCTGCATGACGTCTTTACCACCCAGCAACCGCCTGTTTCTTTCGCGCTCCATTAGCGTGGACTGGTGAGCGAGAGATCAGAGGGGGAGAGAATCATCTTAACCACAGAGTTTTGGTGCAAATTAGTTTTAAACACTCCTGTGGAATTCAGAATAAACCTCGCCTTTCTGTTGAGTGTGCTTTCCGGAAGCTCGTCTTAATGCCACACATTTATTTCTTGGGGAAATGAAGGGAAAACTGATGCGGAAGTGGAAAAATAATCTGTGTAGCCCCCAATGGTCCCTCTCTCTTTGTGTGCTATCCCTCACTCATCATACGTTTGTGTGTGACTGAATAAGCGTGCGTCGCGTGTGTGTGTGTGTGAGAAAGAAATGAGGAGAGAGAACACGCGTCCTCAGACGATTTGAAGCAAAGCCATTCTGGAAAACAAAACACCCACATGGCTTATGGTACAAGTAATAACATTTTCTAATCTGTAGACCGACTAATAACAGCAACAGTTAACTCAAAATCCGATAGAGGGCTTAAACCTTAAAACGCAGGACGTACGTTATTATAATTGCCTTTCCTTTAAAAAAAAAAGACATCTTCGTGACCTCCTCCTGGTAATATATTCCCATGATCAAACCAATACCACCTTTGCCGCTACTGGTTCTGAAGTGATGTTGTTATTATAAAGACGGCTTGTAGCCAGGTAGCTCGCTGTGCGGTCGATCTGTATGAACATTGAACTGCGTCGATCTGTCAGTCTGTATGAACTTTGAACTGCGTCGATCTGTCGATCTGTATCAACGTTGAACTGCGTCGATCTGTCGATCTGTATCAACGTTGAACTGCGTCGATCTGTCGATCTGTATCAACGTTGAACTGCGTCGATCTGTCAGTCTGTATCAACGTTGAACTGCGTCGATCTGTATTTAATCTGCAGCCGGTCAGTGAGTCGCTCGATGACTCATGATCACTTGCGAGCCGTGCCGATCCCAAAATACTGCAGTCGTACAAACGTATCGGAACCAAGCAGGCTCAGTACAGCAGTTCCAGGATGATGGTTCTGCCAGGGCCCCACTCGCAGCCAGCTTCCATACGCTGACCTTCTCGCACAGGTCAACGATTCACGTGGTTCCAGCTACCGGCTGCCACACTACGGCGGCCGCAGACATCGCGCACGTGAAACCAGACTCAAAGAATCGTGAGAGAAGCCAAGTTGTGACGTCACAGCTTTTACCCACCATTTGTGACAAACTAATGCAAAACTATCGTCTGGCCACGAAAGAAAGTCACTCGTAATGGTGATTCTAACCAGAATAATGAACCCCTGCGCTTTCATCGTCATTACAAGCGTATGTAATAAAGTGTGTTAAATGCATGTATATGTGTGGGTACATGTGTGTGCGCAGTGGGTACATGTGTGTGCGCAATGTGTACGTCGCATGGATTTAGATGACTGCGCAACAGATCCTATTGGCTTTGACGAATATGTACAATAAAATTCAAATGGGGGATGCGGTTTTCTGGTAGCCCCAGGCCACTTAAATCTGGCCTGCTCTTTAAAAATCCGAAATCGCTAGCCCGTCTAGTTACCGACTGTTTTGCCGAGTGCTGTAGGCCTAAAACAAACTGAATGCAGCATGGAGATTTCAGTGGGCTAGTGTGAATTTAGTAAAAGTTACTACCGCAAAGGTACTGGCAGCGCTCAAACATTTGTTGGAGTTATCTTTCGATAATTTAAACGATCGGTCATCATTTGTTCTTTATTAAAAGTTACTACCGTTCAACTTACATGTCATTTCATCAGCACATCGATGTAGGATACAGTTCCATTCGTGTCGGGTTCATGCGTTCTGAAACAGCTCGATCCGTCATTCAGTCAGCCTCGACATCAAAGCACTGGACGCCAGCAGCTTTCGTTGGGGATCGTAGAACAGGGCAGACGACAGGTATTTCCATCCAACCTCTGATGGCAGTAATGATCTGTCCCAGATCCGACGTCGAGTTCAGCAGCACGTTACCAACAGACACCTCAGGTTCTCGGCGCTGACAGCTCTCCAATATCGTGCTCTGCGCGCAGCCTCGAGCAGGTGCTGATTCCGGCAAGGAAGAATTTTAAAACCTGAAGGTCTCGCCGGTTACAGGGAAGCGTATCGCAGGAAGTGCCTGGCTCGAGCGAGTGCGCATGCGCCACGATAGCCGCTGCGAGGGATATCGTCGATATACACGCTTCTGTTGCCGTCCTGCGATGCAGTCCTCGCACAGAAGGCGCGCTGCCTGCGCCGAATCGATTTTCCTCTCTCTGGAAGATGGAGAGACGTTCAGAGTGTGTCATAGTTGGGCTGGGGTGAGCGGGGCGGGTGGGTGGGGTGAGGCAATAATCATGACCGATACAGAATCAGCTTCCGCTTTGCCTGAAAATCTCCAATGTCGTCTTCCTTCATTCCTTTTATATTTCGTATTTTTCTTTACTTTCTCTTTGCCTTATCGTTTCAGAGGCCATTAATCTTAAAATTTAAAAATGCAGGATCTTCTGCGTTGATAATTGTTTGTGAATCATGGATTAACATACTGGACTATGTCTTCCCCGCAGAGACGTGTAATACATCCGACTAGCCAAGCAATCCAGTGAATATTTTCAACATTTGCATTGGACGAACGTACTACACTCCCAGCCCCATGTCCCAACCTCAGGGCCAGACCTGTAGATGGAGAAAGTTCGGAAGTGGAGTTGCTACCGAAGGCTATAGCTGTTTCTGTTTCATGTAACACGACAAATACTGTCATTCCGAAACGCTACTACTTAAAAAGTACTAGTAAATCCAAACAGCTTGTAAACAATGTTTATCGCTCCCTCTCACTTCCGCACACACATACATGTGTAATTGCCACAAAGCCCCCAGCAATGAAGCGCGGCATGCATGTGCTGAATGAAACGCGGAAATGTGTGTGTGTGTGTGTGTACGTGTAGGGAGGGGGGTGGGTGTAGGGAGACAGGCACGTGCGCAAGATGACAGGAAGGAAGAAGACAGACTGATAAAACAGCTACAACCAGTTGGGGGGGGAAAAAATTAAGAAACCATATGAACTTCCTTTCACGTCCTCTACGCATCAAACCGTGGAATAAGGAAATACACAGACAAACGCGGACTAGGGATTTCTTTTTTAATCCACGAAAGCGAACGTATTTATTCTCTTCTCGTCCCTTCCACTTCCTCATCTCCCCCCACTCATCAACACAGAATGTAACAGACATCGAGCAGCGAAAGGCACTTTCACAATTTTTGAAAACATTGAAAGTTACAGTGGGCGACAGACAGCACACACCCAGTAAATCTGTCTACTTGCTCCAGAAAGTACCCCGTCTCCCCAAGAATATAGAGAAAAAGAGAGAAAAAAAATTTTTTTGGGCGGGGGGGGGGGGGGG
>SMGT01000537.1:0-19530 GCA_004794575.1 Lanistes nyassanus | reverse complement strand
GGGGGGGGGGGGGGGGGGGGGGGGGTCGGGACCCAACAACTTAGCAGGGTTCTGATGACAGCAGGAGAGGTTATCACTTTTCAGTTTGTCCAGTCAGTCCCAACTAATTACGTCACACCAAGTTTCAGTTTCAGCGAACGTCCAGCGACAATCACTCCTAACTCTTCTTACGAAATCCCACGTATGTCCACAGCGAAGGTACCGTGTCCTGACTACTATCAGCACTAAACGCAAGAGGTGGCAGTACCTTGAAGGAAATTCATCACAGCAGCCAGCCCCTAAAGTTGACCTACCCCATGTGTGTACCGCCGACAGGTGGCGCTGACTTCACGAACAGCCAGCTCTTGCTTGCAGCGCGCACAGATCATCGACCCCAATGACATTTCCTTCCCTCACCGCCACCTGGGAGATGCTCGACTGCTGTCCATCACCAGCAGATGAGTTCAGCCTGTCAGCTTCTGTGCAGCTGCCACATTCCACCGCAGCGTTTTCACCTGGTGCGGGAAACCCCTCGTTAACGAGTTCGCTGCTGAGGACAACACCTGACGGTGCAGCGTGGCTGGTTGGGGCGGAGAGTGTCGGGGAGCTGTTGGGTTCCAGAACTATCTCCTGTGGAGTCTCGCCAATGCCAAAGGACTGCCTAGCTGCCATAAGAAGCAAGCTGGCTATGTCCTCCACGTCTGCTGAGCTAGCTCCTTCCGGCTGCTCTATCACGTACTTCACAGCGTTCACACCATCCTTCACCTCGATAATGTACGATCCGCCTTCCAGGGGGGCCAGCGAAGTTCCGAGATTCAGCCCCTCGGCGAAAGGCTGCAGATCTTTCTGGTCCAGTTGATCTGCTGCTCCTTCTGCTCCGGAGGCCTGCAGGTAGGCGAAGTGATCTCCCTTGCTTGGGTCAGATCCCTCCAGTGGATCGGCAGCTGAGCAGTGCTGCATGTCGCCAGTCTTTGGTTCGTTCTGGTTGGAATGCAGGCCATGGGCTTTGCTGCGGTGAAAGACAAGGAACTGCTCCTCCAGGAAACCTTGCTGGCAGACATCGCAGCAAAAAGGAAAGGCCTCGCTGTGTGTGGAATGCACGTGCTGCACAAGCTGCGCTTTGTAGAAGAACCGCTGGTCGCAGAAGCTGCAGCACAGCACGTCCTCCTCCGACCGGTGGTACTTGAACCGTGAGGGGCGACCCTGTGGGGCCTTGAAGTCCAGGACGTTGTGAACCACAGCCATATGCTTCTCTAGCGCAAACGACCTGGCAAAGCCAGCTCCGCACTGCAGGCAGCGGAAGGAGAACATGGCAAAGTGGACTTTCTCTACGTGAACTGTCAGGCTCTCTTTCCTTGCGAAGCCCTTCCCGCAATAGGAGCAGTGGAAAGGCTGGCCTTGAGGCTCATGCACGATCTGCACGTGCCGCTTCAGGTTGTTGGTGTACCAGAACCTGCGTGGGCACAACTCGCACGTCAGCTTGGCCTCCTCTGGCCCGTGGATCTTGGCATGGCGGTTCAGCTGCGACTGGCGGTAGAATCGCTTCTGGCACACTGGGCAGGTCACGGCCTTGACGCCTGCGTGGATCTCCTGCACGTGTGACTTAAGGGTGGCAGCCCACTTGAACCGGGCTGGGCAGTGTGGGCAGGCGTGGGCCTTCCCCTGCACCTGGTGCACGGCCCGGATGTGTGCGCGCAGGCGCGGCAGGTTGCCGAAGGCCTTGCTGCACTGCAGGCACTGGAGGCGGCCCAGCTTCCGGTGCTTCTCATCTTCGTGCTGCTGCAACCGGAAGCGGTTCTCGCACTGCATGCCGCACACAGAGCACTGCAACACCTCCAGCTTCTTTAGCTCGTGCAGGTAATCGCCAACGTCCTTCTCCTCGCCGTGGAATCTCTTCGCATGCATCGCCACACCGGAGAAGTCGCAGAACCTGCGCTGGCAATACCTGCACGATGCCAGCTTCTGATTGTTTCTCGCTCGTCTGGCAAATTTGGGCAACCCACTCATGTCCACCCTCATTCGTTTCCTCCCTGCAGCTTCAGGTTGGGAAGTTACGGCGGCAGAGTTTCCACGCGCACATTTCTTCGTTTTCTTCAACACTGTCGTGGTGTAATCGTGGTCATCGTCCTTCACAGCAACTAAAAATAGTCCATCTGCCACAGTTTTTTCTCTGCCAGTGGCACCAGCGCCTAAACTCAGAGTAGCGACGTCTTCTTCCTCGTCAGAATCCTCCGTTCCAAAAATGTATGCCGGCAATTTCTTTCCCCTCAGGCTGTAACGATTTTGCTTTGCTGCTGTTTGTTCCTGCACAGCTTCTGCCTGTGCAACACTTGTTTCTGAAGTATTAAAATACGAAAGAACATTTATTTCAAGAAAACAAATGAAGCTTATTTCAATGATAAGAGACCACAAAAAGAAATGAGATTTTTTTCTACACCATAATCATCTGAAGTTCAGGAAATTTTATCCCACTTTCCGTTATCTTGACGACCCTACTTCTCTCCATATATCATGTCAGAAAGGGGTTTCTCCAACACTATTTCTTCCCCAAACGCCTCTCCCCTAGTCACCCTCACCACATCTGAAATGTGTCACCTTCTGTGCAGTTCTGTTTTCTTGCGCTGCCAATCACATCTAAGGGTTAAAGGTTAGACAGGCTATACTTGTGAAATACAGTGAACAAACTGCTCTGTAAAGTATTTAGACAGGAGGTAAAATGTTCTCATTTCTTCCCTCCCTTTGCTATTCTCTCTCTCTCTCTCTTGTGCACTCATGCATGCAAGCAGCCATTTTGTGATGCACAGTGGGGCTACTGATGTGTTGATAACTTTCTCCCAGATCATAAAGCTAGTCAATCTATCAATACTAGATAGGTTTCAGCTCATTTTATCCAACTTCAGAAAACCTGAGTACTCTCTCTGGGTTTGGTTGGTTTTTTTTTGGCAGAACACAGAATGCTTGGCAAGCCAGTGATCTTGAAAACATGCAACAGAAGTCTGCCCATGATTAGTTACCAAAGCGTATTCACTGGAAACTTAATGACTTTTCATAACAGTGTCTACACCCCCTTTATCAAGTTTATGTTGCCAACATGCTCTCTAGCCAACAAATTGTTTCTTTCTTTTCCCTGTTCCCGTCCCTCACACTCACTCACACTCTCTCACACTTACTCAGCTCTCACTTCCCTTTCCTTTTATCTGTAAATTATACCGTGTCTCCCCATCTTCTCTAACCTTTATAAGGTTTCTCTTCTTTTCCCCTGCTCATGATCAAACATAATAATAGATGAAATCCCTGAAAAAAAATGACTGCCCTGTACAAAGTGGTGAGAGCATGGTTTGTTTACCTAATGGAACCAAAGGAATAATACAGGAATGAAAAGTGTGTTGACATAACTTGTTGAGTTATTTACCAAAGCACAAAACCAAGCATCAACTTGCCATTATATGGTGGATTGGTAAATATATTCTGTTACAGACAACCATAGTTAAACACAACCTGGTCTTTAAAGAAATATATTCAACTTTATTCCTGTAAAGAAAAACATTCCAGTGTCTGTAACAGGCATACACAAACATTGAACTTAATATTGCTGACAACCAAAAAAGTACAATTACCTTTCTCCACAAAGACGTCTGTACTGGAACTATCAAGGGCACCATTCAAGTCTTGTTCCACAACAATTTTTCTAGGTCGTCCCCTTTTCCTTTTCTGTACACCAGACACTAAATTATCAACAGGAAGGGTCGCTGCTGAGGACAGATTGCTAGTTTGGTCTTCATGTGGCTCTTCTGTTGCATCTGATGCTTTCTGACTCAGATTCAGAATTCCTGAAATATTGTGAGGAAATAAGCAGTCTGTTAACTTATTTACAGTTTTTTCCATGACAAATGATAAAACAGTAACATCAGCATTTCTATGAGGCAGAAAAGTATAAGAGACCTCTTCTTCATTTCTTGTAATCAAATGTCTTGTAATCAAATGTCTTGTAATCAAATGTTTTAAGTTAAATAAGTTACATACAGCATTTAATTATGAATTTGGAAATACATCAGATGTATTAAAAAAACAACAACAGCACTTTTAGGGTCTAGCTCGTAGCTGAATTCTGAAGAAAAGGTATGGCTGGTTTACTATAAGCACAAATGAATCCCACAGTCACCAGAATCAAAATTACCAAGTGTCTGTTAATTGGTGGAACTGGAGCTATAGTGGAAATGATCCATTTTCTCCCAGAAGCTGATTTATAGACATGTGATGGAAAGAGCAATAGCATCTTATGTCAAACGTTGGGCACATAAAAACAGTTCCTTTGTGAGAAAATTAAATGTCAACATATACCACAACATGATATATTTAAATGCAGTTTGGGATTTGGTATTCTTGGTCCAGAAGTCATTTATAAGAATATTTCAAAGATCACAAATTGCCAAAACAGGTTATGTTCTTGTTACTACTTGAAATGAACTATATGGAGCTGGGGGTGGGGGGTGGGAGTCATCATTTACCTATCAGTGAATTCTTTCAATAGTATCACATGGTCAGTCAATCTGGCTACACTATACAGCCGAAAAGAAAAACAAAAATTTTATCTACAGTAAACCTGTCTTGTGGGGATGCCCTTGGTTCCACCCCAAAGTGTCCCTACACAAGTTGTCCCCGAACAAAGAACAAAAAATAGACCGCTGAAACGGGTAAAAAAATACAGTACATGTTTAAATGAATGAAATGTGTTTGCAGTGACTTCCTTTAAAATCTACAGCAGATTGTTTAAAAGTTAATTCTAAGATCGTACATTACAGAGCACATGTTCACTACGTGCACTGTACATTTGGAAATGGCATCGTGAACACATTATGTGTGTGAGCAAATGTGGTTGCAGAAAAAAACCAACTAAGTTCAAATGAATAAACTACACATTTTCAGGTTTGATGTTTTAAATGGATCACTTAGATTTAAGATTGCAACTTGCAAAGTAAATTATGTTCATGTTTATTGACAGAATTTGTAATCGCACAGACCACAGACCACGAATATCGATGTTGAATGTGCTTGCAAAAGCCTGTGTCAAATCTACACTAAAAAGTCAATACATTTATTTGCGACGAAAGTCTTTAAAATTGATGGTGAAATATTTAAAATTACTTGATCGTGCATCATTTAATAATCCCTATACACATGTAAACCGGAATGGAGAAAAAAAACCAAGAAGAGATAAAGGCAGATCAAGGAGAGTTGGGGTGGATAAGGTAGTATATAGTGCCTGCATCAGGCGTCCACTGATAGATTCTTCGATGGTGCAATGCAGAACCAGTTCCACGCAGATTTCTTTATATATTTGTAGACTGTCTTTCTTTTCTTGATGTATTTCAGATCAGAACAGTCACCATTCTTCCATTCTCAAAGTATACTCGCGCAATCAGATTTGATGCAAGAAATCTGCATCTTCCCTTTGGCAATATTGTACAAAGACTTTCTATCTCTTTTATAAAAGATTTACACACTGATCAAGTGTTAGAATTTTTCGTTTTCTCAAAGCTGATTCTATGATCCTTTACTGACTTGATGACCTAAGCTGTGCATATGTAAAGGCACTGTCAGTAGGAAGCTTATGGGTACCTATTCTTGATAAAGTCATGCGTGTATGCAAATGTGAAAAAATTGAGGGGGCGGGGAGTTTTGAAAAGCATGTAGCATTGTTCCCTTGCGACAGCTAAAGTTCAAGTTTTATCGTTAAAGTCTCTGTCCCTGTCCGTGTTTGGCAGATCACCGCTGGTCTAGGGTGATATAGTTTTAGAAACTAATCCATGCCAATCACTTCCAGAGACTGCAGGGGGCCGCTGATCTGGGTGGGGGGGGGGGGAGAACACACAAGGCAGATTTTACTGTAATTTACCTGAACTACTCTCTTTTGCTTCATCAAAAATGTCCCTTTGTCTCTTGTCTTTCCTGTCTACATGTGTTGATGTGATCCCGTTACTTTCAGGGTGCATACTAAAAGTGTGCTGTGCTGCAGTCGTGTTACTCCCTGGGAATAAAAGTACAGGTGTGAGATGATCATCACTGGAAATCTTCTGGAAATCGCTGACAGCAACACAAAGCCTCCCATTTCTGACTTTTAAGCCAATACTTGTAATCCGAAGAAACAGATTAACGCAGTTCTTTCCATCTTGTCCATGTGTACTCAAACAAAAGCCTGTCTCAATGCTGGCGGCTGTAAGCTCAGAAGTGTGCGGTAATGATGTCTTTCTGGGTGTTGAACTGGTCGCCGACCGAGGAGTAACAACACTTAGATTTTCTCCTGTGTTACTCTTTGCGATCTCACGATCTTCACTCTTCGTGCGACACTCTTCATTCTCCTGTGATACACGCTGCAATTCTTCGGGATCACAGTTGGAAGTGGAAGGATTTGGGTCATTTAGCGCAGCAGTCTGTTCTTGGTAAAACAACTCCTTTGATACAGCTGAAGTATCTGATGGTATAGGCCAAGAATTATTTGGATCGTTTTTCTGAAAACTGTTGACAAGATTTGCTTTGAATCGTTGTTCGCACAACACCATCCAATTTCTGACAAACTCCATTGGAACTTGGAGTTCCAAACTTGTCAATGAATCACTGTGCGGACAGGTTTCAGCACAGGCAAATTTCACATTTTCAATCATTTTATATTTGAAGCGTCACTTCCCCTGAACAGACATCTGAAATAATATATAATTTCAAATAAGAAACTGTATCCAAAGAATCACGACGCAGGCTATTCCATCGGAAAGCATATTGTTTACATTAAGCAAAAGAGTAGTTGAGTAAGAAAGGGAGATCACACCGAAATCAAAAAGTAGTCGTGTAACACGACCATACAATGGTAGGCGGGTATCACAGTTAAAAAGAACCATTAACACAAAGAAATAAACTTCCAATTAAATATTTGTTTAAAGAAAACATTCAGCTTGAGAAGATTTATATTACAAATGTAAACGATTATGATTTACTTTTACGACTTGTACACGTAGCCGCATGCTGTCTTCTCTGGGTTTTTTTCACTTGTTGCGCTTATACCACAACATTGAAAACGGTTACGATTCCCATTTCCACTGTGTGCCAACGAAAGTTGACAATGTGAGAAAAAAAATGTTGTTAAGTGGCATTTAAAAAATGACAAGGAGGTATGTCTTTATTGTTTATGTTTAGAAAAACGCGACTGCAAACTGTTGAGTAAACAAAGAAACTTTCCTTCTGGACCCAGTCACGTAATCGTGGAAGGACCGCACGGCTTCGCAACTATCAGTATCAAAACAAATGCTGACATTCTGCGCTAGGGGCGTACAGGACCAGCGATGTGTGTTCGTTCTGTTTGCGTCCATTATAGCCTTTAGTCATCTAAGCTTCACAACAGCTAGGACGCTGAGAGGTGTACTCAGTTCAGACATAGCCCGGAGAGAGCGCGGACAGTACCTTTCTTCATTTGCCTTTCACGGTAAGAAACGGTAGAAAGCCGTGATCAGTAACTAAAATGGGAAAACAGAATAAAATTGAGTTACAGTTCAATCGTATTCCTTCCTTTTAATTTTATTAATTTATGGTCACCATAATCATTCGAAGCATCCCAGAATGGGTATCAGATTCTGATCAATGTTCCCGTGACTCGATCGTCCCCCCTCTCTCTCACGTTCTGCCTGTCTTTCTGTGACCCCCAGTTCTACATCACTTGCTCTCATGTTCAGGGAATGCTGTGGTGAATGGGACTCTCAATGCTACATCACTTGCTCTCGTGTTCAGGGAATGCTGTGGTGAATGTGACTCTCAATGCTACATCACTTGCTCATGGACGACTTCTGCTGTATCACCGGGAGGACTGGCATGAAGCTGTTGGTGATGAAGACTGCATTCGCCGAATTGGCAAAGCCAGGGTAGTGTGTGAGTACACGTGAACTTTTTATTTCTATTTTTACATCACAGCTGCATTTATTGTATATTTCTTATAACTTATATTTAAACGTATACCTGCACATAAAGCGATGCATCCTCTTTAGATCTGACAAGTGACAGCACATTATTCCAAACAGTTCATTCCAGCTTTCATATCTGTCTCTTGGAAGTAGCTTTTTGAGAGCTCTGATAGAACCACTTATTACTTCTGAACTACACATTCCTGGCTGTATTGTTACTTTGTAATACAAAAAACTGTTATTAACACTGTTAAGATTTATTAGGAAACACCATTTGCTGTGGAAGACAAAGTTATAGAAAATAAATTCAGTCCTTTTCTGTTCCTGCCCAGTTCTTTTGAAAGCGAAGCAAAGTCAGATTGAGGTACCTCATTCAGCATATCCACGCATCTGGCATATGATCTTTGTTGATGAGCACACTTGTCAGGATGAGGAAGTGGGAGGGACCCAAGCACTTCTACCCCCACCACGAGACTACCTGCAGTATGAAATTATTCTTCTTAATCCTGATGCCTTGGGCAACCCATTGGAACACTTCGGCGATGAAGAGACAGGTATTGCCTTTTCAGCCGATTTCAAGATTTTACCTACACTTGTTTGCAAGGTAGATAACTGACAGAGGATGGGTGATCTTTTATTGCAGGCCAGACAAAGTGACATTTACGTTCTAGCTGTGTCATGTGGAAATTCATTTATATTTATTTATTTATTCATTATTATTTCAATTGCATTTTCTTTACTGGCATGTCCACCAGGATTGGATTGCATGAGCTTCTGAGTCTGCCCTTCTGATCTTGAAGAGTAGTCCAGTCAATGGGCTGTTCTTATCCTTGACACAGCCTTGACCCAGCCAACAGGTGGCGAAAGAGCTGAAGGCATAAGAACGCAACATGTCAATAGATCTACCCTGCACGATGAGATTTATTTGTGATAATTTGGCAGTACTGTATAAAAATTCCGAACAGATGTACCATATACAAGTGCGACAGGGCACAAGGATTTAACTTCCCTCAAAACGAAAAGATTAAAAATTGTGGATAAGGGCTTGTTGCCAACCAAGCGCAGAGGCAGTAACTGGTTTTACTATTCATAGTATATAGTAGGGCCAAGGGTCGTGACTGTTGTAGTCTAGAATAGATCTTGAATTGCCTCTCTACCAAACGTCTTTTTACCCTGGCATCTTTCCATTCAGTCTTCGAAGTTCAACTTTTAAAATGTCTGTAATCCAGCTTCCATAGTTTACTACCATTTTATGAATATCTGAGGCCGTGATAAACAAAATACCTAAAGAACTTCGTGAACTTACCAATGTCAACAAAGCAATCTGCCCATCGCTACGGTTTTAGCACTTTTGCCACCTGGTAGTTCCCGGAATGTTATCAGAACAACCCATTGTCCTGCGTATTTTACATTCACCTTTACAAAAGAACAAGAGATACAAATGCCATAGAACCCAACCCTGATGATTTTTTTAAGACAGAGAGAGGTGGTGTGTGTGTGTGTGGAGGGGGGTGGGTGGGAGAGATAGAAGAAAAGACCAACAGGAATTCCAGTCATTGTGTTGTTGTATGTAAATAGTAAAGAAAGTCATGGAATAAACAAGAGAAGATTTTGGCAAAGGTGTTGCAAATGTATTTTCTTTTTGAAAACAATACCATTTTTTGGGGTGGTGGGATGCAATTGCTGTGTTTTAAATCATATACAGTACAGTTTGTTGTTTGTCAAAGTATTTTTTGCATAAAGCAACAAAAGAAAGGAAAATCCTTGATATTGAAAGTCCTTTATCTCAGCCTTGCACTGCTGAACGTCAAATAATAGAAGTCAGAAAGGGAAAATATCTGATTAAAGTGTCAGTATATGAACAGATTTTTATCCATTTCTCAGTCGAGAAATTCTTCATGAATGACACAGGATCTAAATGTCACGGTACAATTTTTTTTATATCTTTTTCTGTTGGAAATATTCAGGAGAAATTGCATGTTTTGTCACATGGTTTGACAAGTTCTTTTCCGCCATTTTGATTTGATTTAGATGATCTTAAGCACCCATCATGCAATTTTTTTCAAAAACATTTTGTAACAGGGCTTCTGCGGTTTTACCAGCTGCTGACAATTGCCTACTTTGTAGTGGCCTGTGCATTTGCCCCACGCCTTCATCAGACGCTGTCCAAAGGAGGGCCCATGCAGTTGGTTATCCAGCTGCTGACAGTTTCCGTGTGTCTACAGGCAGTGGGAGCTTTCTTCAATGTCATAGATCTGAGCAGGTAATTTCTATGTCTGCATGAAGGAACCCTGAATAGCTTTGTGGTAGAATGGTGGACTACCACCCCCAAAATTCCAAGTTTTAATCCAGGATGCAGGAGTGGCCGGCCCAGGATTTTATCCTTAAGTTAAATATTGTGCAGACTTCTTGATTCATCACTTGCCATACACTGAACATTAAACTGCCTTTGCCCAGTGTTGGTTCGGTTTGTGTTTGATTGCTTAGATAAGTAATAGGCTCTCATTACTGCATAATCACCACAAGGTGGTACAACCTTGCCTTTAAAATAACCACCTTTGTGCGTGCATGCCTGTGTGTATTACTGCAACCAGCAACTCGATTGCTAGAATTACTGAAATGCTTATCAGCAGGAGAGAGTGAAATGACTCTAAATCTTTTTTTAAATAACTCCAACAAAGATACTGGCAGCGCTCACACATAGCCGTATGCAGACGCCTGGGCCCTAAAGGGAGCTTACCGTACGTTTAGGTACGGTAAGCTCCCTTTGGGCACAGGCGTCTGCATACGGCTATGTGTGAGCGCTGCCAGTATCTTTGTTGGAGTTATCTTTCGATAATTTAAGCGCTCTGTCCTCATTTGTTGTTTATTACTTTTTTTAAATGTTTTTCTTTTCAGGTATTCTAAAGATGGCGTAGGACTGCCTGCCTTAGAGGTGACATCAGAGTGTAAGTACTCTGAAATAACTATGACATTCCATGAAACTTGTCTCTTTATACTTATCTCTTTCTACTCAGATCTGCAAGTATAATATTTTGTTAATACTTTGTCCTTCAGGTGGAGATAAACATGACTTTTGTGAGTAGTAAACAATCCAAATTATCAAGACTGATGATAAAAGAGACAGACAGATGAATGTCTGTTATGGCTGTTATGTTATTATGGTGATGCCTTTTTGGTCCAGATAAGTTTGCACATTCTTTCCGTTAAGAAAGGCCTTAAACTATATTTTCGTCATTATGTCTTTGCACTGACAGCTGTACTGTGGCAGGGAACACACATTACACCCTAGCTTTATTTTTCAGAATTGGTTCGTGGTGTATTGTTGAAAATTTAAATCTGTGGCATGCTATTGATGATGGGGCCATCTTTCGTGGCAGTGTTTGATGTGCTGTCACAGTTCACGATGTTGTTGATGCTGCTGAGCCTGTCCCTGGGATGGACGTTAGCCTCAGCACATTCCGTGTGTCGCTACTCACACTTTCGTTCTCTGGCACAGAAGCCAGCTGCACACCTGGTGGGAGTTCTTGGATTTCTTCAGGTATGGTTTCTGCACACATCAGCAAGCTATGTATTTTTTTGTGTGAAATAAGATAGCAACAACAATGACCTTTCAGCGTGTACCCACACCCCTATCCCACCTTGCAATTTCCCAATAGTTCAGTAGCATGTTGTGTTAACCTAGAGATGTTGGACTTTATGATGGGTGTTCTAAGTATTTGTTTTGCATTTTATCATAGATCAGACATATGCTGCCCTTGGTAAAATTGGTAGCTTTGTTGGATCTTTGTCTCATGATAATTTACTTTGGTCTACATTCATTTTTTGTGAATACAATATGACTCCCATGCTAATGCTTATGTAGGTGCTGTGCTAAGCAGCACTGCATGCTTGACACTGGTACAGGGAGCTGTGGGTTCAGATCCTCATCTGGCAGATTGTTTTCCCTCCATCAGTCCACGTGTCACCTGTTTACAGGGGAGGCCATTGGTGTCTGGGGTTTTTCTGCAGGCACTCCAGTTTCTTCATCTGTCCTCAACACCTTTCGTCACTCCCTCCTGCCCTACCGTTGTTGTGAAATATCTTTCAGGGTTGAGTTTACGCTAAACAAGAAAGAGCCAACCTTGTATGTGGGAGTTCTTTAAACAGCTAATAGAAATATGTTGTTAAATGCAAACTATATGGCACAGGAGCACGATTAATCGGGATTTATTTTTTAACCAGAACTTTTTTCAGATGGTTTATTTTTCTTCCTTCAGGGTTTCCTTTTCTTCTGGGAGCAGTATGAAGGACAAGAAAGTCGAATGTACTATGCACATAGGAGTATGCTGGGAGTGGGCCTCATAATTCTGCGGATCTTGCTGGCCGCACTGTTGGCTTGGAATCTCTACACAACTATTCGGGCTGAGCGTAGTGCGCTGAAAAGAGAATTTTACTCTTCATTTACAAAGGTGATGTCAGAACATTTACCATTTGCTCCCTTCAGAAGGAAAATTTATTTTGTCTTTTTTTTAAAAATTAAAAACAGGTGCATGTCGAGTTGAGCATGTTCATTTGTCATGTAGATGTAAGATATAATTCTGTGAAACGCAAACAAGTATTTTTATTTTTTATTTTTCCAGTGTTGCATGTTATGGTTCCTGTGCTACCCAGTGGTTGTTCTCATCTCAAGGATATTTTCCGAATATTTGCAGTACAAGGTATGGGGATGTCTACACAGAGAGTGCTTGCTCACTGTTAATTTATGGAAATACTTTAGGAGGTCGGTATAAACGGAAGATAGAAACAGGGAAAAGAACGTAAAACAGGCTTGTAGGAATAGCAGATTCAAGATTTGAGAGAAAGAAAGTGAAAGAAAATTTTTTTTAAAGTTGGAGTGAGAAAGGGAGAGATAAATGAGAACAAACCATACAGGACATCTGCATGTCAAAATCATGCACTGGGAGTATGCGTTTACACCCACATCTATAACGGTGTGCCAAAAGTTTATTCAATTTTATTTTGAATGATGTTTTATAATACTGTCTTTTTCGAATAATACAAACCTGCATGGTGTTGTCTCCAACATCACATAAATTATGCTTGTAAAACAGATTATTGACAAATTATGTACGATATATTGGCTTAGCATTGTTATGGAACTGATTTACTTGTTGATTTACACGAGGGTTTGTATCTGCACTTCTGGACATAAAAGTGCTTGCAAGGTCCATTTGGCCAGAGTAAAAGTGAACATTAAACTTAACAGATAAACATGAGACACCACTGCAACCCAACGCTGGTGTTTCACATCAAAGATTACCGACACGCCTTTGGAGTAAACTGGAATAATGACACTCATCACAGGCACTTAAATTTTGTCAGGCTGTAGAAGTAAGTCTGTGTATTCAGTTCCTTTAATGAAATATGCACGGGCAAGACATCACAGGGCAGGACTTTTGGCACAGTATTATATATGTTGGTGTAGGCTGGGGACAGAGAAAGAGGAAATAGAAAGAAAGTGTGTGTGTTTGTGTGAGGGAGAGAGAGTTTCTGTGTGTGCGAGAGGGAGAGAGCATTTCTGAGCCAATTTTAACTTCTGTTTATGATTGTTTCAGTTGATCACCATGGGCGTTTCGATATGTCAGTCAGGGGCAGGCATTTTTCTGTATCGGCTTTTCTTGTCACGGAGTCTATATTGGGAGGTGTCAGCCCTCTCCAGCAGCCTGCCGCTGCGCTTTGACCGAAGCTTCACCCTCAAAGTATATTCCTGACAAAGACTACAACTTCTCGTGAACTTTTATTCAAGTTAGATATTATAAGTAGGCTTGTCAAGTCATTGTGCTGAAGAAGAAACATTTTTTGCTGGAAGGCATTTGGCTGCCAAGATGTTGGATACCATTAGCATTTGGTCTTGTACAGTTCGATTAGGCATTGTCTTGCATGTCTAGACCAGGCTTTTATGAAATGGATTTCATTGATGGACTTGAGTGACCGCCATGTGGAAAAAGTGATCGTCTGTCTAATCAAAATATTAAGACAAACATTTTAAGTACACATGCTGTCTGTTGGAATCATTAATTCCAGCATAGAACGAAAGGATATTGGTGGATACAGTGTGAAGAGGTCAGATAACATTATTGTGATTAGTAAGCCCAAACATATCACAATTGCACACTTGGAGTGATTCTTTTTCTACAGGAACTGAATATGAACACCGATTTGACAAGAATTTTATCTTTTGTTTAAACTAGCAACATGGAATGATTTGGATATGGTTTCCGTGTGTTTAAGAATGTACAAGTGAATGTGGTGAAAGAATGCTTTCATTAGGATTTTTTTTTTTACATTGTTACTCAATTGAACTGTTCAAACCTAGTTGGAAATCCATAGCAGAATTCTGCAAAGTAATTTTTAAATTGATTTTATGTACTGTTGGATACACATTCGCTGAGAATGATCTTTTGTTAGGATATTCACTGCTAGTCAGGTCTTGGTGAGCTGAGAGCATTGCATCTCAGCGGTATAGCTTCTGCAAGAACCGATGATCGCCAACAGTACTCTCGGAATCATTGTCTTGCATGCTAAATCTCGTCTTATTGTTTAGCTGCCTCCTGTTTTATTATCCCTACTGTTATGCTCAGGGCACATCAGAAAAAGAGCACCAGATTCCCCCAGACTCTGCATGATGTTTAGCAGTATCTTGTCTAGTCAGTAGCACAGTGGATTAGCACAGCTCATCTGCTTTCAGTCTTGATCCCAAATGGACATTTTATTGAGCACTATATCAAATCCAAAGCCACAATGGCAACACCTGACTGCTTTATTCCAGTAATGGTAGACACAAAAGCTAACAATGTACCTGCATCCTTCCAACAGAATATACAACTCATGATATTTTTAGTTTGTTTTGTGATAAACTTTGCGAAAAGCTTTACACAGTTCACAGTACTTTGGGGATGAAGTGAAGACAATTTAATGCCAGTCTGATAATAACTGTAAGGAATGATGCTATGGTGGTCAGATGCAAAACTGTAAAAACAAACTTTTCAGGAGCTGACATTGGAAGTGACTATGAGCTGGTGATGGCGACAAAAGTCCACCTGAAAAACGTCAACTAAAAGTTATCATGATGAAGTTTGACTTCCAAGGACTGAAGGATCCACAAACAGCACGAGTGTTTCAAGCAATGATAGGGGAAAAATTTGCACCACTGACCATCCTTGGTTGTGATAACAACACAGATGTGGAAACGCTGATCACCATCTTCAACACAGCATTGAATGAAACAGCCAATGAGATCCTGGGCAAACATCACACAGTCAAGAAGCCCAGGGTCACAGCTGAAGTTCCTGTTCTGTGTGACAAAGAGAACTGAAAACAAGGATTAGGATGCAGAAGGTGTAAGTTGGCAACAAAAACAAAGAATCCAACAGGTCAGAACAGTTGTGCGAAGAGCAAAGGAAGTATGGATCGAAGAACAGGGCAGAGAAATCAAACTGAAGAAGTCATGTATATCTAATAATGAAGAACCTGACAAGGTGGAATCTGAACCATCCAGGACAAGCCAGGAAAGCGTCTTGCAGAAAAACTGCAAATCCTCACTAGATGGACAGAGTTGTACAACCATGGGACATCTGAACACACTCGACATTCCAAAATCAAGCAACCAGAGTGATAACCACATCCTTTGCAAGGAGGTTGAGGCAACAAATCACCAGAGTAGGCATCCCAGCCGAACTGGCCCCAGCTACCAGGGAAGCAATGGTTGACTCTTTTACAGTAATCTGCAAGATCTGGCAGACAAATGAATGGTCACACCTTGGATTCAGTCTCCGTTTGTCAAACTTCCTTTAAAGGGCAATTTGCAACTACGCCAGACCTGCTGCACCATCAGCGTGATCAACCACCCAGCTGCAAAGAAAATTCCAGAGAAACAGGAAGGATTTTGAGGATGCACCTCTACTGAACAGATTTTCGGTCTAAGGATACCGCGAGAATGCTTCCAAGACCAACACAATCTCTGTCTTCACAGACTTCAATGTACAAAAAAAAAATCTTATTACCTTTGTTAAAAAACTGTAAAGAAAAATGGTACCAACCCATCTCAAGATCAGCTCTTGCAAAAACCATTCTGTGAGGTACAGTGCAGGGAGGAACAAGAAGCAGTGGCAATGGGGAAACAACATCCAAGAGTGGACTGATTTCCCATTTGCAGAAGCCCAGACACTGGCAGAGGATGGAAACTGAGGAAGCTGGTTGTTAGTTTATCAGTGGTGCCCCAACAGTCTCCAAAGCTGCGGGATAGACGATAATGATTTTGATGGGTCCATGAGCAGGTATATTTGTGTGCTGACCATTCTCCTGAATAGCACGGCAGCCATTGCATAGTCCTGCCGGACAAAACATACACATTGGTTCCAGGCAGATAGTCACTGCCTTCTGTAGCTGCAAGACTCAGAACAGGAATTTGTTTTGTGCCAATTTTTTTTTCTGACTGGACTGTACACACCTGGAGTATTTTCCTGCAGTTCACCATTTTCTTTCCAATGTGCTCTGTCCTGTGTGGCTTATGTTTAGAATGTTGCCAACTTTTAAAGATGACGTCTTCATCTGCAGTTTCTCGAATGTGCGTTTACCTGCAGTTTTCATGTTTGTGATGTGTTATAAGGAAGATAACTTTGTACATGCATTTGACAAGTTTTTACATGTTCTTCCATTTTGCCAAGTAGTAGGAAATGTTTTTGACTGCAATTCTGTGCAGATGTGAATATCATGGATTGTCAGCATTAACTTGAACATGACTTTTAAATTTTGTTCCCAGTTTCTTGTACTGTAAGTTGATGGATACAGTAGAACCACCCCCACCCCCACCCCCATTACGGCTCTTCCTCAATTCCGAATGATTTTTTAAAACACATTTTCTATTATGTGTATCGCTCAAACACATGACGTGCCAGTCATTGATTTGGGTTATTATGGTCTGCACGAGGACCCAAAGCCAAAGCTTGCATTCAGCTAGACAAAATGGTTCTGTTTCTGTTGGATCCGCTCTGCGTGCAAAACTGGACATTAATGTAAATCCCAACACTGCTGCTGAGTTGAAAGTTATCAGCACTGCCCTATAGACAACATGCAGCGCAAACAAGCCAACAAACCCCATAGTACTTGTGTTATCGTGGTGATGTCTGTCATGTTGTCATTTTTTGACACCCAGGGCCAGAGAGTAATACAAACTCTGAATCCAAATTATTTTGCCATTATATCACACATAAAGAAATGCTAAAATATGGAGTCATCTCAACTATAATTCAAGTAGTCTAATTGTAAGCCATAAAAGAGAGATCTTTTTCAGATTTTGAAGAACCAGATTAAACAGTCTAATCTGGAAGGGGGTGAGAGGGAAGACTGGATATATCAAGAAGTGACAGTTTACCCAAAGCTTCAGATTGGAAAGGGAGGGAGTTGAAAAGAGCCACCATCGTGCCGTTAAAGTTCAGAAAGACAGTCAATAAAGTGCAGGTAAAGCTGTGGCTTCAAAGTGTGGAGAGTTGGGAGGGGACAGCGTCTCGCTGGTCTCACAGTTAAGACCTCAAAAAGACTTAAGACTTTAAAATTTTGCCAGCAAGCAAGATTTTTGAGTTGGAATGAAGTTTTTGAGACTCTATAGACCGCAAGATGGAATCTCATTTTATCTCCCTCTTCGGCACCATGACCCCCACAGGACTTAAAACAATAACTCTTTGACGCCACCACAGGCGGATTTCAACCGACGGCCGACTGACCGTAGAGGCTGCGCAGGTTGAAACCATCCGACAGATTCAAAAACTTGCAGCGACGCATTTAACTGTATAAGGGAAGTAAACTTTGTATCGTTGTAAAGCTCTATCATCGGTTGTTTCCCCTGCACTGTCTAAATGAGTTTCGGAAACAGTTTCAGCTTGCCAGACGAGGTTTAGTGTAGCGGCTGGCCAGTTTACTTCCATCGTTCACACTGGCTACACGTGTTTCGTTTCTTGTGTTTGCAAAGAGTGACATATTCTTCGGCATCACAATGGAAACAATACTTTTAGTTAAAAATATTAAATACTACTTACTATTTGGTGCCGAATACAATCTTTCTAAATATGTAAAATATATTGCTGTGAGTTTGACCCCACAGGGACCCGCAGGCTAAGATACCCCAGAGGCCGCATAAAGGCCAGACAGATTTACACGTTTTAAAAAAGATACCAAAGAGTTAACCTCTTCCACCCATTTTCCTCTCCCCTTTCTTGTCTCCCCTTGTAACCACCCCACATCTTCTTTCCCTCTCCCCCTCCTCCCTTTCACTAGTCCCTGATAGCACACACTTTTCTTTTGGCTGTAGTTCTCCTCGCCACTGATTGGCACACTGTTTCATAGGCTCTGTCCTTCTCTCCCACATTCTCTTCCTGGACATGATCACATCCTTGCCAGCTATTTTTATGTATCTGCATCTGCCCTGAAATGTTGACGTCTAATTCTCGCTTGGCCCAGTTCTTTTTGCTGTATGTACTTAAAAACTGGCAATCTATTATCGAGTAGCTGCCCTGCCAGATGCCTGGCAATATAGGGAATAACTAGGACTGGTTGCCATGGAGTCAGTATGTGACTGAAGTCCATGTTGTGACGGCATGTCTCAAGCAGCACCGTCCTCATGCACTTCATGTCCTTGGTAGGTCTATTTCATTCTTACTGCAGGTCCTTGTGCCCCAAAACCTTTTAGATTTACAAAATGTTTGAAAATGAAGGATACGTGCAATGTCAGCAGCACTGATGTCGGTAACATTATCAACGGCCAGACAATGCAAGAGACAATGAGCAGGTTATGCAGTGCTAATATGATTGCTCTGTGCATTATGCGGCAGCCAGTTTGCACTTGACAAAGGGAGGTCAGACCTCTTGAGAAGTCGCCCAAAGAAAGTGAGTGAATAATGCAGTCACTGGGCATGTTTTAATAAAAGTCTTGCCATGGAATTGGACTGGTCTGGACAATGCACTATTGTCCAAAAGAAGAAGAGGCTAGCTAGTGATAATGCTTGGGGAAAAAAGACCCTTTGACCTGTTAGAAATAAACAGACCTATTTGAATTTGCATTCTGGGCATATTTGTTAACACATTGCAATCAGCCAAGAAACAAAGGCCAGGTTTTCAAAATCTGCTATAATTCAAGTATACTGCAAAAACATAAATTGCACTGCAAATTTCAGTCAAACCTTTCAAAAATAAAAAAAAAACTGTGTGGGCTGACGTTACAAGTGCCATAAATGCCACATGGGTGTTTGAATCTGTATTTGTGTTTCATCCACTGCTGCCCAAACATTGCATGGAATCCTGCTCCTTGCACAAAACTTGTACACCTGGTTGTTGGTGTCTTCCTAAATCTGAAACTATGCTGACTCCCCGATCCAGTGAACAGTGCACTGGTAACACAATGAACTGCCATGGCCACAGTTGTCTTGCGCACATGGAATGTGTCAACAACAGTAATTTGAAAACTGCCTGTTGCACAAAATAATAATAATAAATAAATAAATAAAATGTGGATTTTTAACGCGCGAGAACACATTTCATGCACACTTCGCGCGGACGATGGACACAGACA
>SMGT01000536.1:10886-30480 GCA_004794575.1 Lanistes nyassanus | reverse complement strand
ATTTACAGCATCGCCGATTTTGCAAGAACTGATGTTATTTGTGTCACCTAAGTCTTTTGTAATTGTTTGGACGTGTTGTGACGTTTGCGCGCGTAAAACACCTGCACTGCACGCTCATCCGTGTTTTTGAAGCTTGCCTCAAATATGCACATCTTTCTGCAGTACGCGTTCACTGAGTGAAAGCAACTACTTTACAGAGACAATCTACTTTGGCCTTAGGAACTAGATCGTCACTGGGCGCACGGACGTAAAGGCAAACGGACTGTAGTCCTCGGTATTTTTGTGATACGCTGGAAGTCGCTGTTTCACTGGGTCGGGACCTCAGCGCTAAAATGGCTTAAACTGAAAGCGGGAAAGTTAAGGTCGGAAAAAATGCCTTCAAATTTCTCCACTCTTCATACAAGACATTAAATCAAGGCAGATAACACTGGTCAACAATTTTTTTTTACCAAAGTCATGTTGCTGAAATAAAATTAGTCACATCTTATTCCACTGTCTTCAAACTGTTCGCCCTCATACACATTTGTAACGTTATGAATGATCCCGACCTCAGAAAAGGCAATGTTGCGTTATGCCGGCACCAGAAAGGAACGTGCACCACTGCTCTCTCTCATCGTCAATCGACCCGTGATTTCTGGTCATAAGAGTTTTATTTTGCACATGGTGAAAGTCCAAGTGGCGGGTCGTTTACAACTTAGTAACTCTGCTTGTCTCTCCTTGTCTCTGCTTCTCCCCCCTTTCCCCACTAGAGCTTATATATTCCAGTTAAATGTCAGCTGCTGACCTTTTCCAATCTGCACGTGTGGCTGTGGTGGGCAACTGCATGCTTGGTGACCCTAGTGGACGATGCATAGTTTGGAGTTATGGGTCTTTTGTATATAGTTATTGAGTGCTGCGCGGCTTAAAATGGTGTGTCTGACCTCTCAGTTATGTCTGGCCTGCTAAGTGTTAAGTTCAGGCTCAGATCTGTCTTGGATGGAATGTTCTCTTCTAAGTTGTACTCTGTGCCCCTCACTAACCTACCTGCTACCTACTGCCTGGCCCGCATATTGTTACACATTATGTATCTGTAGTCTTCCCACATTTGAGCATATTTATTTTTTTATCACTGTGTATGCACTTTGTGAATGCAACTAAAGTTTGCTGCCTAAACATTCTACTCACACGAAAAAAAGAACTTCACTAGCAGTGAGTGCACAGAGGTCACAGTAGCCCTCCATACTTTTTCTCTGTGACACGCTAGATGTCGCTGTACAACCGGGCAGGTGCTAGACGCTAAATTGACTGACAGTGTTTTTGTCAAACGAAACGTCGTCCAAAAACAGTGAAAACTCTTTCCGTCACGTTTCCGTTAGAGGCATTAGTTGAATGAGGATAACGTGGCCATTGATGCATCCCTGAATAAGGAAAAAGTACTCCAACGAGTGACTTGAAAGGGCCGTTTGGCTTGATGCAAAGTGTTTTCTAGATTGTACAAAGACATGAATATTTTCAAAGGCAGTATTCACTGATATGACGACAGAGTATGTTACACTGATGCTGTTAGTGAAATATAAACATATTCTGGAAAAATAGCGTGTTGCTCTGGTCTGGTACTTAAAGTCAGAATACCCTCAATGTTTCCTTTTCGTCAGTTCGGCACTAAAAAACAAAGAGAGCTATGGACAGTTAGACTGTCGATCTGTCTATGCGGGCAATGGTTTTAAGGTTCCTTGTGAAGACAGAAAGTAAAGATTGTGTGCTGTCTGTGTGATACGGAAGACAGTGGAAGTGCCATTTCCTGTTTCTGTAGTTAGGTTCTGAACAATTCGGCTGAGGACGATAACTGAATGACTGTGTGGTGATCTCCCATGCACACTGATCGCTGTGTACATGACTTGGTTAAGGTCGTCGTCATATTTATTATGTCATGTTTAAGGCTAGGAATTAATGGTCTGTGACCAGCTGACGGTGAAAAAAACGCTATTCGATATGGACTACATGTGCTAGTACTCTCAAATGTAGATAACTCGCGTGTCTTTATTATTATACAGCGTTAAACGGCGTATGAATCTCTCAAACCCATAGCGACCTGAGTGCAAGGCGGCGTTAATTAATACAACAAGGAAATGAAATACTTTCGCTTCCGCACAGATTACTAGGCTGTTGCTTCTCAAAAGCAGAGGTCGCGGGTACTACGAAGTTGCAACTGTTGTTGCTTGTACTGACTTTGGATTTTCCGTCAACACCATCAACAGATTTTCAACAGTTGTCACGGTCTTAAACTCAGGTTTGAAGACGAGGAAAGTGATGGCGTGGCGATTGTGGATCTTTTGTGGCGTTTCTCTGGTCACGGGCGGTAGCTCAGGTATTGAAGTTTATTTTATTATCTCCAGCTGTCTGTAATTGTTCGTCATACTCCCCTACCCACCCCCCTCCTTGACGCAGTTCATCAGATGTACTGCGGAAAGCGGTCTCTTTCCTTCCTGTTCTCATCTGTTTTGATTTTTCCTCTCTGCTCCTCTGTCTCTGTCCATTTCCCCCCTCCCTATTCTCGCTTATATCGATCTCTTGCCTCCTACTTCAAATCTGTCGCTCATATCGGCCTCCTTTTTCCATCATCCTGCCACCCCCTTCTAGAAAAGCAATTTGCATCAGTGAAGACGACAGTGTAGAGGAGCATAATATGAATTTATATATTTCAAAAAGTTCCTCCCCCACAGCTAAATATATTCACATGCCCATTATTAGAAATTAAAATTTTGGTGAGCATTTCATTTTTCAATAGTTTTATAGCAGTGAGTTTATTTTTAATATATTTTTTTAATCATTTTTCAGCAAATCTGACTATTGAGGAATGTCAACAGGGTAGGTTGGATGTAGCTGAGGACAAGGACGTGACGTTTACGTGTGGTACCTCCTGGGGTGATCTAGTGTGGAATGTTTATAATCGCACAAACCATAGTGTGTTTTCCGGTTCCTGTAATACCTCAGGGAGATGCACAGATCCGCGAAACGAGTTTTCTTTGAAAAAGAACAGGGTCTCCGCAAAACGGCTACAGTGCCGTGCTGACAATCACAGGTGTCACTAGGTTTTCAGCTCGTACGCTAACCTGCAAAGTCCGATGGCGGAACTCAGAAGGAAAGTGCAGTGTAAGAATAACAGGTGGGACGGAATTTTACATTCTATTTATTGTTACGTATCGTCCTCTGTTTTTCCTCATTTCTGCATACTGGATGTAATATTGCCCAAGAATTCTTGTGAATATTATGATATGTTACGTGGTAGTCCACACTTACCTTGTTATAGTAATTAGGAACTCGGCTAGTTACTCAGCTGATTTAAAGAAAAATTCTTAATGCTTTGACATTAAAGAGGTACTGCGACCAACATGCTTTTATTTAAGAAACGGTTATCTTCGCATCATAACATCATCGGTCAGCGATCCCACAATAACCGAAAAAACCCTCCAAACTCCGCCAGCGCACGTAAACAAAGGCTTGGAAATAAGTGCTACGACAATATGCCCGACAGTGCTGATGTTTGCGATAATGAAGCTTATTCAACAAGTTGTGGTCTTCGAAAAAATCCACAAAATGTGCAGTTTGCCCCGGACACAGAAACGACACAAAAATTCATGTATTCAAGAGTATTGTGTGAAAAACAGACAGTCATTGATCGACCAGCCACAACTTGAATGGACTGTAACACCAGGTGACTGTTTCACCGACTGTGTTCGTCCCTGATCTACAAACCGTCATCTCTTCGTGTACGAACTGATCTTCCCAACACAATCGTTTATGTTCGGACTGTTGCTTAAGTATGACACCTTCAGATCTTTTTGAATGGGACTGTAAATTGCATTTCAACTTTTCTTTCGTCTAATAGCAACAACGAACATTCTTCAGGAGAGAGAGTGTGTGCATGATTGCGTGTGTGTGTGTGTGCGCGTGTGTGCGTGTGCGCCTGTGGTTATGACTATATATGTTTGCTTAGTGTTATGCGTCAGATTTCTTGGATTATTGGTAACTGTTACAGTGAGTTTTTCCTGAATTCATTTGATATTTTCTTTTGCGTCCTACTAAAAGCTGGAAACAGAGTCACAGGTTGTGTTTGTCTGTGCACGCATGCATAGCACTGTTTTGGCAAATTGTCGTGTGTGGATATTCGAATCTCTGTGTGCCATGCAGAAGTTGGCATCTATTAACTGTGTTGTTAAAATGTGTTAAATATGTTATTTATACCCTGGTGGGAGACTAAATAAATAATCTGCCATCATTATGGTGCCGTACCAGTAAATGCAATAATACACTTAAAACTTCTAGTGGAAGTTTTCCGAATACGAATGTACGAATTTTGCTTTGTTTGGCCGAATATTTGGTAGAGTTTTGTTTTTTTATTTGCAGAACCTGGCATGTTAGTCACTGGGAGCTGCAGCTTACGAAATTTCCAATGGCATGTTCTCGGAAACTGCACGTTTAAAAGAATGTTTGACTCTGACAACAATTACACTTGTGTGTGGCGCAGAAATGAAGATGAGGTGATTAATCTCCATATTTCCAGTATGATTTAATAATTTGGTGGTAATGATTCAAGAAGATACTCAATCACTTTCTGAAATGTTTTTACCAGTACGTAGATCAATGATGGCTAGTCAAAGCACTGGGCGCGAACATAGTGTGCATGTGCATCTAGGAATACATTTAGGCATATCAATTTTACTTTTAACCTGGGGTATTTCACGCTCATTTCCGTCCGACCCACAACGCTTATGCCAGACATATATACTCAACGATACATTATACCATACAAAACATTTAGCGGCACATTAATGTCCGATTTTGTTCAGGTGGAACAACTGACATATTCGTCACAAATTAACTTTTAAGTTAGATTTATTCACAGATAAACTAAATATTGTCTCCACAAACCTCGACAAAGGGCGACCAACAGCCCCTTTTAAAGTAATTATCTTTATTTTCTTCTCACTCTACTTAACTGTCCTTAACACTAACAGGAAAAGCAGAGCGCACACTATTCGTCACATATTGTTATATTTTGTAGATCTATTCTTAGGTCTTTTATTTGAGGTTTGTGCTTGTAAGAAAAAATATTTTGGCCTCTGCGCGTGTACGCCGGCTTGCTGCTGCTGGCCCGGACAGTGGCACCGTTGTGGCTCGCTCCCAGCCGGTAAAAGCGGGGTGCGGGCCGGACAAAGGGACGCCTCAGAGTAGTGGTGAAGCGAGGAGAGACGCAGTACAGACAATGTAACGCACCACGCCACAAAAGCCGAGACTGGGCAGTAGAGGCAGGGAGGTGGGCAGAAGAGAGGGTGTGCAGCAGCAGCGGTGGCCTCAAATAAACATGTAGAAGGCTTGTGACGAGTTGTTTTCCTTGGTTTGGAGAGAGAGAGAGAAGAAAGTTTACAGGAGCGAACCCGCTTCATCACACTGCTATATATATATATAACAGAAAGTAGAATTTTCTAATACGCTTTACTACTATATGAATGCATGGATAACAGGATAATAATGTTAAACAATATATGATGCATGTCCTTACACATTAATATATCCATCGATTTATTTATCGTGAAAGTAGTTCATTCGATTTGTTAGAAAATCAGCTGATATCAATGGTAACAGCTTATCAACAAAGCAGCATAGATGAAGAATAGAAAAAACACTTCTTTATTTGTACATATGCACTTAAAACTTTAAAAACCTTTGATTGATTTTTTTCTTATAGTGTTTTTGTTTACTAAATAACTTATCCGTTGTTTGCAATGTATGATACAGATCTTAACTGAAGTTCAAAATCGTAAATGGTACCAAACAAGGAGCAGCCCATACAGATGGTACGTGAACGGGACCTGCCTTTATAATCAGTCGATACCCATCAAAACCGGGACCTACAGGTACAGCGTCAGGACATCAACAGGTCCACTGTATGTGTTTCCAACGAACATCAGTATAAGTAAGAGGTTATCTATGTTTTAATATTTGTAAAATGTTTACCAAGATTTCTAGACAAAACTGGTTTTATATGTAATACAAATTGATACTAAAGGATGTACATTTCTACTTCGTTAGTAAATCAGAAAAGAAAGAGGTGACTGCGGTTTGTGGTGATAAAGGTGACAGCAAGAGAACGTGACCACGCGGGACTTAGACAAAAAGTCGAGGTTGTAGGGAATGTAACGACACAAGCAGTCAAGGAATAACAAATAACAAATAAAATTGACCACAACTGACAGGGACGCTGGTCATCGACGGTCGATGGGCTGGGGGATTGTGTGGGAAAAGGGGACAGTGTGTGGGAAGTAGAGTGTGTTAAACGGCCAATCAGTGGCGAGAAGTTCTACAGTCAATAGAATGGCGTTTCCTATATGGCCTAGTGAAAAGAGAGAGGGAAGGGGGCAAGGGAAAGAGCTGAGTCCCGGAATTAAAATGCAAGCATCAGTGTGCGTGTGTGTGTGTGTATTTGTGAGTGTATGTGAGGGTGTGTGCGTGTGTGTGTCTAATTGGTTATCACAGAACACTGCCAAATGTATATGATTTATAACTTACCTTTGGTAAATGATGGGCATTGTAGTTTTTAGTTTTGGTTTCCCAATCTGAGAGTTTATATTGTTTCCCAGTCGATATTAATCCATAGCTGTTAGCCGAAAGACGCTTGCACTTCACTTCAATATCTTTACTTTCTTCGTGTATCTCTCATTGTTCTCATTCCCAGTTTCTCTGTCCCCCTATCTCTCTCTCTCATGTTTTTCTTTCTTGTGTGTGTGTGTGTGTGGTGGGTGGGTCACAAAGAGAAACAGGTGGGGGAAGAGAAGTGGGTGCAAGAGTTTAAACACAAATTCTTGTCTAAGTCTCTCTCGGTCAAGTTCTCATTGATGTTACCTTTGTAAACTAGCATTTGAGAGCATCACTTTTTGATATGGTGTGCTTGTGAAAGTTGAATGCCTAAATGCTTACGAAGCAAACCATACGTATTTAATGAGATTTTTTGTTGTTCTTGTTGTTGCTATTGTTCTTGTTAAGCGTAAGTAGAAGCTTATATGATGCAGTATCATCATATATCATTACAAAATTTAAAGCATACCGTTCGTGTGTATACTTCGAGTAACAAACACCTCTAACAACAGGGTGATGAAGTCTATGGCTGCCTGTCTAGTATAGGAGATGTGCAAAAAGAAAAGAGGCATATGGGAGAGGAAAAAATTTTTGTTTCTGGTCATAGACCGTTCAAATGAAATGATGTGGTCATTATCATCACAACAGGATGTAAATATTTGCTTCGAAGTGTCATTGACCCCAAACGTACATTTTGTCTTCTCCCATTTGTCTCTTTACTACTTAGAAAATCTAATGAAATATGTCTAGTTTTCCTTATTATCATTAGTGTGTGGACCTCGGAAATCGGTTGAAAAAAACTTTGTATCAACTATGTTAAGAAATTTGAGATGCAGCATGTGTTTGTGAATGTGTCGTGTTTTGAAATGGATCTTCTATACATCGTCCAGTGATCCCAGGACAACCCGAGCATAACTGTACCGAAATAGTTCCTGAGGGATCAAACATCACGTGCACTTGTCGGTCTTCAGTAATTGGAGATCCGCCTGCAACAGTTGCATGGGATGGTCTCAACAGCCAGACATTGTTTATTCAAAACGTACGGCGAGAGAATAACTCCCTAGTCTACACGTGCCGTCTGACATGGGGTCCTAATGACGTCATCAATCGTAGTGTTTCGTATGTCATCAGAGTAAGCTGTAAGTTAATTGGAGAAGAACTTAAACCAAAGCATTTTTGACTTTAGTGGGTAATGTTATGTACTGCATCAAAGAATTTAAAGACCAGTATAAGTTACACTCGCTACATGATACCAAAACCAACCCTTAGTCACAGAAATGAAGTGCACCTCATTCATTAAGGTAATAACAAACAGCAAATTCTTATTGCAACATAAAATTTCCCTGCCATTAAAGACACACCCTACGGATACAAAAGAACACGCGATCAATGCACTGCTCGAAAAAAATGCATGTTGGACTTAAACGATAGAGGTAAAACCCTTTACCAAACACCTAAAAGTTTGGAATCCAGTCATACTGGAATCGGATTTTGGTCGGATTTTGTCGTGCAACGTTCACGTCCAAAACGCGTGTTTTCTCGGGTGTTGATGACGAAAGAGAGTAAGCCCTCCACTGGCCAGCTAGCAAGTAGGCAAGACACTGGTGTCGCATGTACTGAGCCAATCTCCGCAGTCATTTTCAGGATCTCCTGCCACTTCTGCTGAAGTAGAAGGAACAGTTATGTAAGGCTAACTGGCGTTCGGTGGTTTGCCCACAAGGATGCGCGAACATCCCATGTGTTTGATCGAGTGAAGATCTAGCGAATTTTCTGGACAGTCCACGCCAGTCACTTCCTGGTGCAGCAGGAAGGTGATGATGACTTGGGCTCTGTGTGGTTTGGTAATGAAATCCTGGAGAATGGCGCCTGGTCACATGGTCTGCAGCGCTGGTTGTACGAGGGTCTACAGAATGCTTTCTTTCTAGACCATGGCAATGAGGATGCCTTGCACACGATGCAAAGGTGTTTTGCGCCCATTCCTCCGCAAACCATGATGGGCCGGCCATCAAACAGTTCACCCTCCCTTACAGTGTCAACCTGTCAACTCCAGACAAGGATTCTGCCAAGGATTTTGAAAAGAAAAAAACGGATTCTGTGGAACGATCTAGTAAAGCATGACGTGCGTGAAGAGACACTGGGCCCATTGGTGACGTTTCCAAAACAGAGCATCGAGATGAACGGACAGCAGTAAGGTCGCACTGCGGACCGGCTTAAACACAGGGGCCTCACTCAGCCGGTTCCTAATCATGTGGTGTCTAACGCTGACTTTGCTGGATGCTCGAAATGTTACAATCCTTGATTGTAATGTTCTCAAATACTGCATAACTTCCCGGACCTTTATGCCATCTTCCGTTCACAGTGGCGCCCTCCTTCGATCAGCATCCCTCAGGTCACGTCTTGGAGGCATGGGTTTGCGTTGTGATCTGGTTTTTCATCCGTCCAGTTTTTCTTTGTCGCCTGCACGCGTTTGATCAGCACATACAGTGTCTTGCGTCTTGCGTCTTGCGTCTTGCGTGCACATTTTTAGTTGCCTTGTGCTGTGGACACGAACACGCCAGTACTAATTTCCACGCGCTCTGACGTTCAGTGTTGCATCATAAAAAAAGATGCATCCAATTATATGTTACATTCTTGCAAATTACATTCGTCCGTGGCCTGCTTGCTAAACGGCAAATGGAAATTCCCAATTTAAAGGGATTTAATCAAAGTCATACCTTTTCTGGGAAACTTCTGTACGCACCAAAAATACATACCTTTGTTAACAACTTGCACGTGCCTTGTACAGATTGGCCATCCGACATTAACACTGAAAGCACTACTCAAGGTAAAGAAAAAGATAAAGAAAAAGAAACAGATATATTTCGCTTGGTCAACATTTCTACAGAACTACCTAACTCATACAGTGCATGCAGTCCTATCATGACGGGTAAGAATCTCCAGAAATGCTTGAAAGGTGTTCACTAGTGGAAGATATAACAAAATCTTAGCATCTTTAGTAATATAGAGCTAACTATGGTGATATATGATGTGATAATATTGTGCAACCCATGGGGTAGGTGTGGAGCTTATTTTTTTATTGTGTTTGGATGGTAGATGTGTTTGCGGTGAAAGGAGCAGTTGCACTTGTGGCTGATCTCATAGTTATATTTTAAATTATCATCATTTACATTTTGAATTTTATGATTTTTCTAGGATAGTAAGCTGTTCCAACGTGTATAATATCAAGATGTAAAGGATGTTCTGAACTAATTGCTGACTCAGGTTATCAAACTAAAACAAACAAGAAAAATATTCACAGTAAATTCGTTGTCCTGCTTTTTACTGCTTGCACACCTGTTTCTTCCACATGGTTTAACTTTGATGCACTATCCTTTGTAGCAAGCAGTGAGGTGCACAACGCAGTGTCAACAGGAAGTGTCAGCGGAGGTCTCATTGGCGGGGTTCTTGCAGCTGTGATCATTATCATAATCATCATTGCAGTTATAACTATCTGCATTATTAAGAGGCGGAAAGGTTAGAATATTTGATTACATTTACATCCAACACTAAAAAAAATAACCAAAGGCTTTTGATAGATGAAATATTGATTGAAATCAGAAACAAAATAGGGCATACATGAATATTTAGATAAAGCAGATATGTCGAACTCGTTTATTTTGTGAAATTTCGAAAAAGCAGTTCTATTTTTTTAAAGTAAAAACTTGATTTTCATCAACAGCTGTTCATGTCGCTTTATTTCGAAATCTTTAGTGCTTGTTTCTCCTTATTCAACGTTTTATTTAGCCGTTTGAGCTCTATCTGACCCACCAACCTACAGTTTATCGTATATATCTCCTATTGTTTTCCGAACGACGAAGGCCGTGTTCTTTTTCGATTCTACTTCTCTGCAGCAAATATTTCACCTCCGTATTTTACGAGCTTCTTGTTTGGACATACAGTTAGTCAGGCGAGTGGATTTTCTCTTTTTATATCAGTACAGATTCTGGCTCATTTACTACTCATGACTAAACAAAATGAAATTTAAAAATGAGATAAAGTTGCGTACAACACTTTTTGTTAATCTTAGGCCTCAATGTTTCAGTGACAGGTAGGAGTACTGTTTTGGAATCCTCCTCCATGATAGAAGGTATGTGCGATTAAAGTGAATAACTGGATGGATGGCTAGACGGATGAATGGATTTATGGATGAACTTGAGAAAACAATGGAATTGAAGAATAGAATGCACACAATGGAAGAAATCGAATAAATGAATGAATGCAGCCACCATGTCTAGAATTGTGCAGCAGTCTATAATTGTATCGTCTCTGTTAGGATCTGTAGCACTCTGAAAATGATAATGAATTACATATTGGACATAGATTTTTTTTGATACGCCTGCGATCCTTAACTACTTGTTCGTATTTCTTGTACAAAAAGTCTCGTGCATAATTAATTAGCTCCTCCTTTATTGTCTTCTCATGATCTTGGTAGGAGGCTAGATTTAGCTCATTCTTCTGTTTTAAAAAGGTGATAAAAGTTTTCTTTAATCTATGTTTATCTTCGCGCATTAAACTGATTTAAAGGTTTTCCGGAAAAAATCTTCTTTTTCTAATCATTATCTATGACAAACAACTGTATACATGGCAAAACACAGTTTAAAATATGCAGGGGTTTTTTTCAACCAGTCTACTGAGCATGCAAACCAAACAAAATTTCATCGTTCGTATCCAGGAGTGTTGGGCAATGAAAGAGACATGGGATATCATTCCGACGCTCACCAATTATTTCAAAGAAACTCACCTGTGGAAGAAACTTACGCTGTCGTCAACAAGCCCAGGACACAGCCGCCCATAGCACGTGACGCCGCTCCCTCTGGGGACCTGTACACCATCGCCAGCACAACGACAGCTGGGCGTGCTAGTGACAAGTCTACTGCTGTCTGTCAGATGGTTGACAATGAAGTCTACAGGGCAGACGGAAATGACGATCTCGAAGTGATTAATGTCGCTCAACAGACGGAAGATCCGACGAAAAGGGTGATACCACCAGTCATGCCCAAACCAACCGAAGCCAGCGTTAAGACGTTCCCAAATGTATCAGGTATGTCGTTGGATTTTATTGGCTAATACCCGTTTTTTTGGTTTTATTTCAACAATTAAAATAGAAACTCAGACATCCGTGAACTGACAGCTAAATTCAAAGTGCCTTATCGTTAACCACAGCTTGCACTCTATTGTCGTTATTATGATTATTTTCGCTTTTATTATATATATTTAAAAATATCTTTCTGCCGTTTCGATATTGGAGGAAGAGATAAGATAGAAAATCGTACTGGACAGGATTCCAGACTATGAAAGATAAAGGGTTTTACCACAGTGGATTTAAAAAATGTGTTACAGTGATGAAAGCAATTTTGACTTAAATGACGACGACGGCACTAAGTTATTTTGCTTTCAAGATTCAATAAACAGAAGGTGTTTTTCAAATTGACAAAAAAATTCAGCATTATATATATATATATACACATTACCTGTATTTCTAATTAGGAGCACACTATACTCCCAATCTTGATATACCTATAACCCTTATTGTATATGGATAAAATTGTAACGTATCTTCGCATCTTCCATTTATCAATCAATGTCTGAACCTTTCTTTCTCAAATAATAAATTCCAGGGTCCTGCTATGTGAATGTCACTGAAGTGCCAACTGATTCTGGCCTGGGTGTGTATCATATTGTTCCATGGGCGGCCACGTGTGTAGAGACGCCACCACCAGCTTCACGCGTGAGTCCATGAGTGTTTTTTTTTCGAATATGGGAAAACAACGCTATATATTTTAGAGACACGACGATAGACTTTTAATAAATGCATAAACCCAGCCACTCTTCACGCCCGAAAAATAAAGGAAAGTTGGTATTACCTTTACTAAGAATTAATATAAATATTGTAGTTATAAATAATAGTAAAATATTATTTGATCAAATATAAAAGTAACTGATACTAGAAAAAGTAACATATTGATTGATGTAAACAGAAACTAGACAAAACTTTAAACACTGCAGTTTTGTATTAAAATGGAACATCCTTCCCTTCCAATGTTAACACAGGACACGGCTCCTCCACTAATTTCTGAAGACGAGTACAGTGTCCTGCAATTGGAAAATGATAGACGCCTGCAAGATGACCAGACTGACAACTACCACCACCTTCAGCTGCAATAAAAAATTGACTTGCGTTTTTCTATCATATTGTAATCAGCATTTGGCGATGTTTACTTTAATGGGCTACTGCTTTAACTCCACTTAACATCCCTGCAATGCTGTCCACACGCGGGAAAAGTTACATCAGATGAAACAAGTGGAAAAAAACTAGCCCTTTGCAAGAAAATCATGATTTATTCTCGTCTGGATTGTAGTCACTTGTGAAATTTTCACGCTACAGTTGGTTGAAGAGAAGCAATGAGGCACCTGAGTTTCATGGTGACTGAAGATTGGATTAGTCGTTTGCCAGTGTCTGTATCATCCAGCTGCCGGAACTGTTGGCCTGTATTAACATCTGATGGATGTTCTGGACAAGTCACACTCCGTCGTGGGTTGTTTAATTGAGGTAACTTTTAACATAATAAACCAAACGCAAATAAAGACAGTAGACATTCGGGACACTGACCGACGACAGTATTTGTAAAATCTACACTTGTTACAGGTGTCCTCGACCCATTTTAGGAAGATGAACTAACCATTGTTAATGCGAATATATATCCATATATGCATATACACATATTTAGACAAGATGTCTGTATGTATGTATAGTTGTGAAAGTGAGACAATAAGTTGTTGGGTTTTTTTTTTTGCTAGTCGTCTAAATAACTCATGAAGTGTTTTTCTATGTCCATGTGAAAGAAAAGAAGAAAAAAAAGAAGAAAAAGTAATAGAATGGACAGTAAGAACGAAAAGAATAAAAGACAAGCAGAAATAAAGAAAGAAGAAATAAAAAGCAAAGCAAAAATAAAACAGAAGAAAAGGAAAGAAATGGTTAAAAACAAAATGCACTCAGAAAGTTTAGACGTCTTTGTATGATTTTCCATGTTTTTGTTCTATGACGTAGTTATTAGTGTGTATGAAGATAACGTTACGTTTGGCAATACTAACCCATTGTCCTACTAAAGTTTTAATGCTTGTTTTCAAAAGTCACTTTTCTTAATAAATTTTCTTCTAAGCCTAGTGGGTTCGAAGCTAATAATGAACATTACATTTTATTAGTTATTTAATAAGAACTTTATTTACATACTTTTACATTAGTTTTCGCAAATAAATGTGTCAATACTCAAATTCCCGAATGAACTTTGTTTAATATTAGTGCCGAATGATTTTGCTCTGGAGTACCTTGTTTTCTGCTAACAGCGTTCTGTGTCTACAGTAATCGAACTAACATGACTGTCGTCATATGCTAGTTTACTTTTTCTTTTAACGCGCAGTCCTTGTGCTCGCTCCACACGACCCCCCCCCCCACACACACACACGATGATGCATGTATGTGTAGGTGGAAACGTTATCACTGTATTACTTATGGTTTTCATATAACTATCTCGCTGCACGCAGTGGTCTGAGCCCCCATGAACCTACAATCTTCTCACAAACAAAAAATCACAGTGAATGAAGATAGAATGTTATTTACAGATAGCCAGTATTCACAGAATGAAGTAATATTCTGGGCGCGGAATACAAATGACTCTCAGCTTTCTTTCTGGTCAGCTAACAACATACGGTTCCTTCCATCACCTGCCCTGCTAAACAAAAGATCAAGACACACGTACCTGTTTCAACTGAATGCACGCACGCACGCACGCACGGGCGCACGGATGGACGGACGGACGGACGCACGCACGCACGCACACGCACACACACACACGAAAGAAAAGAACAGAAAGAGAGACAGAAAGAGAGAACAATGAGAGATACACGAACAAATTAAAGACATTGAAGTGAAGTGCAATCCTCTTTCGGCTAACAGCTATGGATTGATATCGACTGGGAAATAATATTAACTCTCAGATTAGGAAACCAAAAAAAAATCTACAATGCCCATCCTTTACCAAAGATAAGTCATAAATCATATATATTTGACAGTGTTCTACGATAACAAATTAGATATAAAAAAGTCGAAGTTTCGGGGCATTGCCTCTTTTTCAGGACTTTTTGTCTAATTCCCGCTTGGCCCAGTTCTTTTTGTGACCTTTATTACTCCAAGCCGCAGTCAACTGTTTTCTTTTCTAGTGTTGTATGATATAATCTGCACACGTTTCATTGCAACTCTCAGATCCAGTGTACGCCAACGCTGAAAGGACTGGAAACAATGAACATAATTACGAAAGCCTGAGAGACCTTGGAACAAGATATTGCCAACCTGAAGGTGGGTAAAGAGTGATCTCTGTTCAGGGATCAAGTACCTGTAATCAGGTGATGTTTGCGTGCGTGCGTTCGTGTGTGTGTGTGTGAAATCTTCCTGACATGCTTGACACGAGGATGATTAGAAAATTTATCTTAAGACAGATATTCTTATGTCAGCAACGATCTGCATATAGTACTGTTCAGCAGTCAACAAGTGAGTTACTTTTAATGTTTCGTCAATGTACAACACCGAGTGCTTTTCAAACTCTTGAGATAATGTTTCATCTGGTCTATGCTGAAAAAGTAGATGAGTTAATTTCAAAAATTCTTATGTCGCATTGCTTTTGAATCCCTTTATAACAAAAGGAGAGCTGGCGCGTGTAAGACCAGCATTGTTTACTTAGTTATTAAACCTGTGGGTGACTCATGGATCGGAGGGTAGCCTGCTCCGTACAAAAAAGGAAATGTTGCTCTCATACAGGGAACGACATATGTACTGGGGGGTTAACCAACCTTCCCCGCCCAGGTGTCATTGACGATAGTCTCATTATGGAGACAGCGTGGTGTCAGCCAAGCACGGCTGCATCAGCAACAAGCGGTCGGTGAACTCTGGAACTCGGGAAACCCAAACATTGGAACTAGCGCCTGTCAACAGGTCATAAGTTGGATACACACATGATGCTGCCTACGAGGGTAGGGGCACGTGAGGGGGGGATAGATCGTATGATGTGGAGGGAGCTGCATTAGGGAGAAATAAAAAGGGGAACTCGGAGTCTGGAGGAAAAAGAATAGAGGAAAACACAGACTGAAAAGAATTGCGAAGCTTGCTCGGGCTTACGCCCAGCCCTTAGGGGCTTTGCTTGCTCGCCCATAGTACTTAGAAAGTTTTGAAGTGCTAAGGTAGAATGTAGCAGGTAGAAGGCTGAGGGGCACAGTGGAAGGTGAGCCACAGGGCTGCCTTCTTCGTGCACCTCCGCTAAGCTGCCCAACGAAACATCAGGCTGGAAGAAAAAGCCACTGTCTTTAGCGGCCAGAAAATGTTAGAGAGTAGTAGAAAGGCAGGGTCCCGTCTGAGTCACCAATAGGGATAGACGGTAGAGAGCAGAGGTCCAATGATAGCCACTAGACGAGGGAACAGGTTGCATGGTAAGCCGGCTACCACCTGCAACAGAATATTATCAACGAATAAAGTTTAGAACGTGCACTCCTGGTTGGTCGTCTGCACGACTGGGTGAGTTAGGGTGCATGAAAGGGAGGGACGGTGTCCGGAAGCGTTACATCCTGACATAACAGCTAAACGAAAGGAAGGCAAGTTTTTTTCTGAAGCAAAATACCTTTAGGTGGTGTTGCGGGACAACCACGTCTACTTGCAGGTGTTCATTGTGACGACGTGTTGTCCTTACTTTCTTTTTCTGTTCTTTTTCAGACGCAATATTTGTTGTTGTTGTTGAATGAGTACATCAAACGACTGTTTACAGCGCCAAGAAAACTATACGCTGAAGTCACTGGAGTGTTACGAGTGTCCTGCTGAATAGCGCGGTCCTTGTGTCAGTAATCAGTGGCAAACTGTACGGTTCTCCTTTGCCTGAATACGAACTGGGCAATGGGGAGGGGTAAGCGTGTGGGAAGGAGAGGGGTGGGTGGAATCTATTACAACAGTTGTTATGATGATCGTCTGTAGGAGGGTTAGTTGAATTTAACGTGATCATGATCAGGATGTCCCCTCAGGATGCCGCGTATAAATCAAAACTGTGCAATAATCAAAGTATGCTCCGGAAAGCTGGCTATCATAGACATAAGCTATACAATCCTCAACATTTCTGATTACTTGTATACCAATAATCATGCTCCATGTTTTTTATGCCTCAAATGTAAAAGATTTGAATATTTAATGTGTTTCCGTATAATACGTTACCATTTTATGTGCCTGTGCGCTTTTCGCAAATGTGAATGTAAATATGTGTCTTTGTTACAATGTAATAAATTATTGTCTATAGTATCAATGTTCATTAAGCTAGGCAGTTAACTGTGTATCTTTTGTTAAATTGCTTGAGTTCTCTACAATCTTTCTTTTTCACTTTTTCACCTCTTTCCGTTTATTTTAATCGCTTCACCAATTCCATCTCTTTTTCTTTTTTTCAGTTATTTACTTTTCATCACTCCTCCCTCTTCCATCTATTTCCTGTATGTCTTCTCCACAATTCCCCCTTCCTTTTGTACATGAACTCGCTGTCCTTTCTTCTCCTCACTTTCTCTAAATTTAGCAAACTTCAGCTCTCATCTCCTGAGTGTTCTCTACCAACCTCTCTCTCATCTTTACTGTGTGGAGGCAGTACTTCCTTGTCAAGACTTGCCGCTCCCTAGAGTAAAATAACATTTACAAGAAGAGAAATAGTAACTCTGATTTTCGTACCCATATCTGAATCAAAAACTTAATATCTCATTATTGAAAAGATTTGCATTGAGCTGACATCTACAAATTATACCCTATAAATATTTACACGTTCTTTCTCTCGAACCCATCGGCAAGTTGTTTAGACTTGCTTTTTCTGTTCCTCTGGCAAATTCTTCATCTGAAAGTATAGCATTCTCAGAATACAAACCAAAGTATTGTTGTAACATTGCATGAAATTGTGTTGCAATAATTTTGAGTGTGTTCATTCTTGCACAACCCTACCTTTGCTGCTATGACGACGCCTAACGGAAGGCCACTTTGGTTTTTGTCAAAGATTGTCAACGTTTTGGCTAGCTTAGTGGCTGTCATCACCTGTTCTCAATTTTTTGAAAGGACATTGCCTAATCTTCCATACCAAAAGCTGTGCTTGTTTGGGATTTCGCTTTCATTTAAACAACGTTTTGTATTTAAAAGCAGTAATGAAAATTGCAGATTTAGTTATTTTCTTTGAGTTTTTAAATACAAAATGATATATATCCTGCTATGTTATTAAATCCACTTTAAAAATAGTAACAACGCATGCATTTTAAGACATTTTTAAAGTTTCGGTGCTTACTACGCCTATGTAAAATGTTAAATATCAGATGAAACCTTGTACAAGCATAAAAAGCAAACTATTCTTTTCAGTCTGTTAGGTGAGAAATCTCCAAGTATTTTTGTGAACCTACAACAGGAATTGTCACGTGTTGGGGTCTGGTGGGTCAAGGAGATTGCACCATAGATTCCAGGTGTGATCATCCTCGACTCTCAGGCCCTAATTAAGGTCTATTATTCCTTGTTCAAGCCGCCATCAAGCCGCTCACGTCATCACCATCCTAGGTTCGGTCCCTGTTCACACTTATGATCGGGGGTGCTGGCCCTAGAAGCAAGGGGAAAGGTTTTACTTACCCTGGGGCAGCTGGGGAGCGACTAGTGCAGGTGTCAGGCTGACCCGGTGTGCTTTAGTTTGTTGAGGGGAGGATTACGTAGCTGGAGGGACCAGTGACGCGTAGTATCGAGCATCAAGGGCTTTGATGTAGCCGATGGGTGTAAACGACCAGGAAGGGGATGGGGTAGTTGTGTCCACACTAGGTGTCCACTTAGGGGCGTGTTCTACTAGTTGACACGAGGTCTGGTTTCTGCTGTCTCTGACCTCATTGGTTGATACATGTAACCGCCTTGTTGACCACGTGCGTGTGAATGAAAGAATCTACGGACGAATGTTCAGAATAAAAGGACTGGTTTAGACAGTCGAATTATTTTCCGCCCAAACATCCTGTGAGAGAACGTCTTACGCCCAAGTATCCTGTGAGAGGACATCTTCAGCCAAATCTACAGTGAGGGCATTGTTAGCCTGAACTCCTGGGAAGAAGAGCTGTTGTGGTGAGACGTACGTGTCTTGTGGTACAACTCTGCTGAAGGCTGAAGGATTAAGGTGCAGAATTTGAGGTGTCTCGTTCTGCTAGACGTGTGGAAGTCTAGTAGCGACAGCACGTGGCTTGAGTAGACCAGCTGCATAGCGCAAGGAACTCTGCGAGGTTGTGTTGTTTTCCAAAGGCTGACACACAGCCCCTTGAGCTCACCCCAAGAGCTCGGTTACAGGCAGCCTCCTTGTAAGGCTGGACCTTCGCCCCCTGCTTCAGACGGTTGTCTTATCCGCGGTCTTCGGTCTCCCTCCTTTACGTTCTGCAGTCTTCTCCCGCCCGGTCAGCGTAGAGGTTTCCCACAGCAGAGGAGCACGTGCTAGAGTCTCACGCCAGTCTGGAGGTACGTCATATCCTCTGTGGCGTGTGTGATCGTCGGCATCGAAGTCTGCTGTTACGTGGAAGTGTTCAAGAGGCCTTCAGGGTATCTACTGGTGAACATATCCAAGGAAGGGGCGCTCCAACGTACAGACTGTCGTGCGGACTGTAAGAAGCATTCGGGAACGAGTGTTGTGTTCTGTGAGTGTGGTGAATCACGTGGTCATTCTTTTCTCGTAACCAAAGGCGGGATTTAGGTACGTGTTTGTCATTGTGTTTAATGGCGAGGCGGGTGATGTAGGGTGGTATGAGATGTTATAGTAGACCTAGCTCAAACAGAAGGAAATTGCGGGACCTCTAGAGTTGAAACGAGTTGTATAAATACTCGCTGTTTCTATCAACAATACATTCTTCTATTTTGTGTTCACTGTAT
>SMGT01000536.1:0-10049 GCA_004794575.1 Lanistes nyassanus | reverse complement strand
CTGTCTTGATCACGACCTGTCGCTCTCTGTTCATGAAGGAAGGAATAAAGACAATACAAGATCCGTGCGTCATTTGTCAAAGCCAGCAAGGGAGTTGTCAAACATGTTTACTCCATAAATGGGCTAAACAGTCCGCGACTTGCCCCACCCTGTTTGTGCATCTTACAAGAACTTTGCCAAAGTGCTGATCAACACCTTCACTATTTGTTATTATTTCTCTTTTGATGATAATGATGATGATGATGAATGCGCGGCGGGTTCCAGACTAGACCGTGCAAATGACTGACACAGAAATAACAATAGTCGTACTGTATCGTACACTGTGTTCAAGAACTGATCCACTCCACTCCACTCCACCTCACAGTACTCACCGCTCACTCAGCCACCCGTCCACTCACTCACTCGCTCACTTAAACATACGCGATGAGTCTAAAACGCCTCAATTTTTTCGTATAAAAATAATCTGAAATGTCGATTGATAACACAGGGTGTCGGGGAAAAAAACTAAGAAACAAAGCAAAGCAAGCAAACAAACACAAAAACAGGTTTTTTCTCTCTCTTTAAGTATGTTAGGTTGTTTATCTGATAGTAACAGGCATCGAAAAAGCGCTTGGTTTTTCACGGGCGTGATTGATACGACTTCAAAGATAAAACTTCGTTTATTTTCGACTCTGAGATCTGTATGTCGATCTTGCAAATTGGTCAATAATCAAGTTAAAGGGATACTCAGTCCTAATAGTTCCCTGTATCTGCTTTTAGTCGAGAATGGTGACCTCGATAAGAGGTCAAACGTTAATGGTATCCTGTACCTCAGGTATAAAGCAAACGGGGGCTAAAGAGGAAAGTAGCTGCAAAGCGGATTTTGTTTTGTCACCTGAGTCGTTTTAAATGGATGGGACGTGCTGTGCCGTTTGCGCGCGTAAAAGATCTGCACTGCACACCCATCCATGTATTTGCAGTTCGCCACACATTTGCAAATCTTTGTGCAGTGCACGTTCACTGAGTGAATGCAATTACTGTTTTACAGAGATAGTTTACTATGAACTTATGAACTAGATCGTCACTGGGCCCACGGACGCAAAAACGAACGGACTGTAGTCCTGGGCAGTTTTTGATACGCTAGAAGTCGCTGTTTCGTTGGGTCAGGACCTGAATGCAGAAATGGTTTAACTACTATCATTGTCAACCAGGATGTGAGCTAAGGGCGGCTAAACTTCCTCTAGATTTCGCCACCACGCTTCATAGGAGGACATTAATTCAAAGCAGTTAAGTGACCGTTGACACAACAGTGTTCAACGAAAACACGACAGAGACCGCCTTAATGGATCTTTCGGTTTTTTGCTAAGGATAAATATAGTCTTTTGTGTGCAGCAACCCACCCACCCACCCCCCCCCAAGAAAAAAAAACAGCAATCACGAGACTCGGCCATAAGACGAAACACTTTTACACTGGCGATGTTAACATTTAAAACAGTGAAATATAACATCACCTGCTTGCAGGGGGATATTCTTTCGTCTGTTAATTTAAATCAAACTGTCTTCAAATTTAGCAAGAACGCCGAATAGTTAAGAGGACTATGGACAAGGAGAGCAGCGATTCAGTTAGTAGGTTATTTTAGAAGGACAATGTTTCCACCTTGTGGTGATTTCGCACTACGGGGGGGGGGGGGAAGATGGGGTCCTATTACTAAGTTATCACTGAGCCACCAGACGGATAGCTGGAGTAAAATGACCAGTTTGGGAGCTGACAGAATGGTGTCTGCACAATGATTAGCTTCAGAAAACAATCCTTGGCTGCACATGGATACGAAACAGCGATATTCACACTCTGGTCCGCACCTGTACCCACAGAGCTATTTAGGCCGACGTCGAGATCACTGGCTTAAGATTTCTGGCGAAGATAAAAACTGCAGATTGTGTGCTGTCATGGCGAGACAACAGGGTCATATCCTGTTTCTGTTGTTACGTCCAGGTGCTCAGCAATGCGGAAGTTCGGAGAATGGCGAGTTTAAGTTAGAATCAGCTGTGGGGCATGTCTTCTCCTTGAGAATCGTATTTACATTAGGTGCTGCAGATTGTTTACCAACACAGAGACAGATGATCTCATTCGCTCGCACGCGATCTCCTCTCTCATTCCTTCACCTCCACCCCAACCCCTTTTAACATCGGCTTTTACTTTCTGGTTTTCTCGCTTATTCTCTTGCTACTTCTCTGTGTTCTCTATTGCAGTCTCTTTCTCTCTTGTTTTCTGTCTCGCTCTATTTGTCTCTCTCACTGTCCCTGTCTGTCTCTAGCTCTCTGTATGTTTCATTATGTTTCTGTTTCTCCCTCTGCCTAGTTCTCTCCCTGTCGTTCTCTCACGCTATTTCTCTCTCTCTCTCTCAAGCTTTTCTCCCTAACTCTTTTACCGCCTTTATCTCTCGCTCTCTCTGTCTCACTATCCTTCATACTATGTTAGAGCATTATTGAAGTGTACCTCTACATTCTATCTGCAAATGTGTGAATCTTTAGATCCGTGCATCTGTTTACGAATATGCACCTCCCCATTACCGCCCACCTTGAAATGGATCCGTTTACCTAGTGAATACATTTTAAAGTTCAATGTTCTTACAACGAAAGACTAGCAGTGGAGGAATGCAGAAAAATGGAAATGGGGGAAAAAGTGGGAGCAACGAAAAGAGAAAGAAAATTTATAAAGGAAGTTTACATGTCAAAGGCATGCAGAGCACCTCTAAATATAGAAACAACTCATGGGAAAGCTGTATTCGGCTGTCAAGCTCGAACCCCAAAGGGATCAGCCCTCTTTCCCATTATCTCTACTTGGCAGGGTCGTGTGACTAGATTACAGCTCTTGAGGGTACGCAGCCAGCAAACAATGACAGGGTGCGTTAGGGGTTGCCTACCACCCGTTGTGTGCTCGCGAGCACACACTTACACACACATGCACACAATGTCCTCCGCCAGATCTGCCGGCACGCCCAGAAGTTCAAGTACGCCTAGACCCCATTTTCTCATTTTATCTTTAGACGCAGTGTTTTATCTTACTTTGAAGGACCGTCACCAGTCGCCCGCCTTTTCTCTCTCTTCACATACAGCAAACAGCATGCAGATATAGGCCCCACGCACACACGCACGCACGAACAGTCACATGGAATGCGAGCACGCTTCCGACAAACAACTGACATCTATCGGGAAAATCATTCCTAACTAATAGCTTCGACCACTAATAGCTTCCTAGATATTATCCATCCAGTGTTAAATAATTTTCTGAAGCTTGGAGGGGTGTGGGGGGGATGGGATGGGTAGAAGGTCAGACATTCATGCAGTAGGTGTGTGATTGCGTCCCCCCCCCCCCCGAGGATTAACTTGCAGGAACAAAGCGATGTCGTGTGCAGTTCGTGCGGACAATGTGCCTTGGTGCCTGCACACGAGCGGTAGTGTGACCCTGTTTGTGCGCTTGCGTGAAGGAACTACTTTATTGGCTTTACAAAGCAATGATGCCACTCATTCCAAGGGCAGTAACCGTTAACATATCCGCTAGAGACACTGAAGTTACTTCCCATTAACGTGTGCGTTGATATTGTTGTGTACGACTTGAAAGGGGATGCTTTGAAGAAATACATTGATGAGGAAATAGCTCAGTGGCGTATAGCTAAAGCCGCGTTTCAGGAGAGAGAACGTGAGGAGAGGGAACAAGAGCTGCAGCTGAAATTACGTCAGCTGGAACTGACGGCTGATTCCGAGAAAGAGGAACGCGAGTCTAAAGAACGCATTGAACGTGAAAAGGCAGACTTACAATATAGGTTAGAGTTAGAAAAGGTTAAGGCAGGGCATGAGCAGTCCTCTAGTAGCGAGAAGGTCGGCACAGTTACGACGACCCACGACTTTCTGACTCAGACTGTACACATGATACCCTTGGACAAAAGGAGGACAAAATTGAGGTGTACCTGAACCAGTTTGAAAAGCTGGCCAAGTTACAGAATATCGACCGCAGCAGTGTGCTGGGGATACAAGATGCAAGACTATTGTTAAATCCGCCATCGTCACAAGATCGATCGCACACTACGTGAGGAAAAGCAAATACAATGGGAAGCAACTCGCATGAACGTTTTTATTGTTTGTTAAGTGTTGCCTCCTTTGCCCACAATTCTCAACCTACAACGTCATGCACCCACAGTTTACACCTGCACCAGTCCAAAGGGAGCTGATACACACAGCTGTAGGTGAGCCTCTGGCGAAGAGGAAACGTGAAACACGATTTGTAAATATCGTTTTCATTGTTTGTAAATATCTGATAAACAAAGGACGATTATGTCATAGGTCACGAGCGTACGTCACTTATACGCACGAGAAAACAATCTTTTGTCCTCTTTCAATAATACAGTGATGAGAATAAAATCGTCTTTTTAAATTCTGACGCACAAAATGTATTGTCAACTTTCACAGCAGAATCTTTACACTGTGATTAATTAATCTGTTAAAAGTTTGGCCTGAATTTTAATAAAGTGGGTGATGACTTTCTACTCGTTTATAATATTTTCTATATTGTCCGTAACGGGAGACGGCTTTAAGCAGGTCCAGAAATCTGTAGGAGGCAAGCCAGCCACAGTTATGATCCGGGTATTCTTTTAACAATGGCATCAAAGCTATTGTTTGTGTCGGATGTTTGACTTTCAAAAGCTCTGATGTTCTCAACATCTGCAGACGAACAGAAACGACGCTTCACAGAGCGTGACTTGGAAGCCTTCTGGAAGTGATCAAAGATTTTGCTGCAAGTTTCACTGTTGGAGAACAGGATAAATGGAAACAAAAGCTGAGAATAAGTGAAGCGGGGTTTTCACAATCGTTAGATGTGAAGCTATGGAAATCTAAAGTTTACTTCTATTTGACATGATCGAATATACATAAATATTTGTGCGGTCTTGATTTTAAGAATTTGTTTTTTAATTTCCATTACCAGAAATTATGTCATTGTCACAAGGGTTGTAATTAACATCATTTGTAGCCGATTCTGAATTGAATCACACCCAGAATGAGATCATCATCTTCTTCTTCCATCCTCCGCACCCTTCACTTGTGCTCAAAAGTCACAACCAATATCTGGAAACACGCTCAGCACCTCATTTGGCTAGAAACTGGAGCGAAAGCGATAAGTTCTGACTTTTGAACGCTCTGAAGGACTTTGTTTTATAGTTGGCATTAGATTTTTAATTTACAGTCTTGAAAAGTTTCTGTCCTGGAACTTTAACATCGTTTTGTGCGGGGAAGACTATAATTAACATCGTTTCTTTACAACTGGTTTGTATGGCGTTCGCGATCAAACTCAAGCAGAAAAGCAACTATTATAAAGGGGGGGGGGGCGGAGTGGGAACAAAGATAAACGCATGTAGATGGAACAGATAATTTGTCTTCGAAAGACATCGTTAATTAGACTGTCAGATAACAACATGTTTCCAGTGGAAGGAAATGTTAAAAACCACTCCCACATCATTAAAAGTTTACACATCTATCTGTACTTTAAAGAACTTATCTGAGCTTTTGCTGCGGTTAACTACCGCCGCATGTATTGTGGCCTTCCATACGATTAGTAACGGAAAATGAAGTCTGAAGACATCATCGCTGTTCATACAAGCAGACGTACATCCGGCGTGAAACTTTCTCAGTTCCAAATGTATTTACTATTATCCTATTGGACGACATTAATTCTCATACGCATACTTTCACATATTCTACTTGAGACAACAGTCAGACACATCTCGCGCTTTGTAGAATGACGACATCGCAGTTTTCCCAGAGATCACAAGTTATTGTGTTTAAGGCACACACATTAATATTCTGTTTAAACGTACATAGAGCTAAACGATAGAATGAACCTATTCCATTTTCCCTTCATTCTGACTTTCTTCAACACTTTGCATGACAAACATCGAGATTTTACTGGTCTCACCACCACCAGCCTGCTTGCCTGCCTGCCCGCCTACCTACCTACCTACCTACCTACCTACCTACCTACCTACCTACCTACCTACCTACCTACCTACCTACCTACCTACCTACCTACCTACCTACCTACCTACCTACCTACCTACCATACCTTATCTGATTTTATCTCAGACCTGAGTTAATCTCTACTCTTTTTCAGTCGAACCGAAAACTGAGGAAAATCTGTGAGCACATTTATGATGCAGTGCATGCAGTCATACCTTAGTTTTAACGTCGGATGGTCAGTGACGTTGCCAGGAATATGGAAGCCCTCAGGTGTCACTGGTATGAAATTAATGTACCTGGACTATTACCTGGGAGACTAATTGACTCACTGAGAAATGCAAAATAGCGTGTTAAGTGCAACGCGCACCCATACGGTCGAGTATTGCCTTTCCCGCTCCTCAACATTTAAATTGCGCTGGGCGGAGTCTAGAGATTCGGTAGCTTTCCGCATTGACATTCCCTATAATTATCCCAGATATTAAATTTTATAGAAGACGGGGCTAGATAAGCGCAGCACAGAGGTGTGGATCTGGGTTGGCTCCTATCTCCTGTTCATACGTAAATGTGTACGTAAATTACACAGGGTGAAAAGACCTTACGCCCGGTCTTATGACCGGACGTGTAGATAAGAACGCTCATGCAATCCAGCTCTGGGATAGTTGCAGACCGTTCGAGGTGCGAGAACTGGAGCAAGTGTCCTGCGACGTACGGGTTTCGAACCAGTCTGTGGCCACTCCTTCGGTTTCAGATTCTCGCGGTCTAACCACTGGGACATCTGCTCCCCCCATTTGGCAAGATTTGTCCCCTAAGACAGACCACTCCGAGTGCAGATTTGAGAAAAGTGACTAAGATGTGAGTTGCCCTGAAAAATTAGTTACAACCCTCCGTTACGTCGCCATCGACAAATACTCTAACGAGCGACGTTATTTCAATTTCCAGCACTGAGAAAACTGAAAGAAATACTCACCAACGAAGACAGAAAAACCTAAATCTATACTTCGATTTGAGCCGTGCAGTTTACTTTATACTTTGTCCATAAACTCCAAGAACAGCCTTTTCCAAAGTTCTTGCGACCTGCAACCCTAAAATCTAAAGATCTACCACATACATCTTGTGGGAGAGAAACAATCATTAAAATTCTCACTTTTTGTATTTCAATTATCGTTTGCATTCCAGCTCTGTGCACCCTGCTGATCGAACTTAGCTCCTACTCATTCTTCTCCAATCATGACCTCAGTCTTATTATCGTCCTGTTTGAAAGGATTGATTTGTTATTTATGGAGCCATTTTCTCTTAGTCGCAGTATTTCGACTACCGCTCCCTAAATAACGCAGAACAAGTTGACGAAAGATCGATGAAAACACGTCTGCAGTGTGACTGGTTCCAAAGCCAAATACATCTCAACTCAAGTGGCTTTGGAACTGATCTGTCGGAGTAGTTGCAAAACTTTAAAATGTTGACTAAACCTGGCGTAAAGCAACTCTTTGTTCTCTGCTGTTACTCTAACGCACTCCGAGTCTGTCGCATATTGTGTTGCATAGAGGGGCCGACAGACTAATGAACTGTTTTCGTCGCAATATTCCCTGTCATGAAGGACACAGACCACGTATACAAAAATCCGAATGATCATTGCATGGGAAGAACATTATTAATGTGTTCAGGAACTGATTGGTACATATTTCCTTCCTGGACTCCATTAGAAATAAACTGTTAGTGGTGTTCCCCCTCCCCCGCCACCCTAGTCCCTCACATTTACTAAAAGATTTCCACAAGATAAACAACAATTTAAAGACAGCAAAAATAAAGTCTGGCATGTTTATTGCAGTAGAATACATGCAACATCAAGCTTTTGTAGTTAATAGCTGCTGAGAGTGCAAAGGTTTTTCCTCGTATGATAATGCTCGGCTGTCTGCAACTTTCTTTAACACATTGGCGCTGTGTATGGGAAATAAACGATACAGCATAGGTCACGCTTACTATCACAGACGGGAAATAAACGATGCAACTTTGAAAATTTATTTACGGGGAATCGCTAATCGTCTAAGGTAAAGAACTCCTGCATTAGAAAGCTGATTCATTTCTTCACGAGTTGCTTCCCTTTTCTGTGTTTAAACTGCCGCGACTGGTTTCTGGTAATAACTTGAAAGATGTGTCCCTACATGTGGTCTGTCACTTGAGAAATGCTAGATTTACTCTTCAAATTACACGCTGAAGAGCAAAATGACATTGTTTCGCAAATTTACTATGATAAAGTGGATGAAGACAAGAGTATTTGTGCCTTAAAGACCCAAGAAAGTGATTACGAAGAGAAAAACGTGCCGGCACGTGTAGAAAAACAATGTCGTGACACTGTGTACAAGGAATGGCAAGGACTTTTTGATTTCTTCAACTTCAGTTGTGTTTCCATCAAAGGATTTTACAAATTATGGAACAAGGTCCAAGACACACGGTAAGAAATGAGTTTTCTTTATTTATTGTAGTTCGATAATATGTTTAAATCATTTTTCTATTGTTTTGGGGGATTTTTTAATGAATTTTTGAAAAAAGGCGAAAAACCCTGCGGCCACGGGGACGGTTCGAGCTACGAAGGCTGCGTCACGATTGTGTTAATGTCGCCTACTGTATGTCGCAGACCAGTGGATCAGACAGTCTGACAGGAATTTACAAGATTAAAAAAGCCCAAAATTTATAAAATATTAAAGTTGCAGATATTGAAGACATAGACTCACAGAATATGGTAACACGATCGAAATACCTCAAAGGTTACAAATAATTACGCCAACCCGAATCCAAAAGTCACATTTGAGCTAGAGAAGAACGCAGACTAGAATGCGTTGGTGGGGCGAAGTTTTAATGGACTCTGATCACGACACCAGCAGCAGCTGTAGGAGGGTTAGTGAGTTTAAAAACGCACCAGAGACACCTAAAAAGTGAAAGAAAGAACAAGAACGAAACAGCAAGAAACAAAGATAAACAACAAGAATAGAACAGGTTACTGCATCTTGGAAGAAAACGTGTTGACAACAAGGTGAGTGACCCAAGCTAAATACTGTAGACAAGCAGTCAGAAAGAGAGAGAGAAAAAGAGAGAGACTTTGATTAATTGATTCAAACTTTATTGATGAGGCCCATAACCCATTTCAGAGGACGAATGAGACACCCGCCGTGCTGGTTATTTGTCAAATACACGTACACCAATAAATTTCTTAAATGCTTTAAACACTGGATATTTGACTTTTTAAGGATTGCTAATGTTAGCCAGTACCATACCCAAACGAAATGCTAATGGAAACGGGATGTTTTTTTTTGGGGGGGGGGATATACTTATCTCTCAAGTCGCTCTACTTTTTGGACAGCAAACCAAAATGAATTTCAGATGCACAATGGTTGGACCCCCCCAAAAAAATGGCACGACACAGGATCTAATTCCGCATTTAGGTCAACGAAGCCCAAACAATGTGGCCGCTACAGGAGACTACAGGTCGTAGAAGTATGAGAGCTTTTCGCACGCCCACACACTTCAAGTCATGGAGATAACCACGCGGTGAAAAGGACGATGTCAATGAGTGATGGAAATTATAACGACCCGCCCCCAGAATCCCTTATTGTTGAGATACTGCTATGCCGTTCTTGTTGCCAATTATCAGTAAGGTTCTATTCAAAATATCACAAGAACACTTTGGCATTTCCAACACCTTCAAATCCCACCACCACTGTACCCCATGTACAAATGTATGTGTTTAGAGACAGAAGAATCCACTATTCGGGAATACATTTAGTACTGTTTACATGCATGCAGGGCCAGGTATGCTTTAGAAACAGCATATCTCCAATGTAAACAGGAACATCAATATTTGCAGACAACACAAGAACAATCGTCAGAAATTGTATGTTTATTCACTTTTAATGTAGATATTTCAACACACATTGTCCACAGATGAAATATTTTACACTGGACAGGATAGGGTTAACAAAGCAGAAATAACATGGCGTTTTCATACTAACTCCAAGAACTCTTTTGTTTATTCAATATGAATCATGATTACCTCGAAAGTTATTAGG
>SMGT01000535.1:13148-23555 GCA_004794575.1 Lanistes nyassanus | reverse complement strand
CATTGTAAATGCAGAGATCCCTCTCAGCGAAAAATGAAGCTAAAAGCTCCCCCCGGGCATCGCTGGAAACACCACCCCACAGGGGATGATGTCCATTGAAGTCACCCAAAAGAACAGGAGGGGGGAGTTGGTCTAGCAAATCATGACAGGAAACCCCAGCTGACGGAGGAAGGTAGAGACAGCAGATGGAGATGGTTTTATGCGGCGTGACTCTAGCAGCCCCTGCCTGCAAAGAAGAGGTGAGAGAAATGGGACTGTAAAGAAGGCTAGGATGGAGGAGGAGTGCGACACCGCCAGAGCCAGTGTCAGCAGAAGAAGCAGGACGAAGAACATGGAAAGTACCACACGAAAAGGAGACCCTCCTGCAGGGCAAGAATGGCAGGGTTGAGAGGAGAGATAAGACAACGGAGGTCCTCATAGTTAGCTCGGATTCCCCGACAGTTCCATTGGATGATGGAGGACATGTTAGCGAGTTAGGCTAGACCGGCGATGAGAGTAGCTGGATGGTCACCGTGACAGTGTAAGCAAGAACAGGGGTTGGAACATTCAGAAAAGGAGTGGTCAGCGGCTCCGCAAAGAGAACAGAGAGGAACAGATTTGCAGGTTTTCGTGCCATGGCCAAAGCGATGGCACTGAAAACAACGAAAAGGACTAGGAACATACAGAGAGATAGGTACCTTTAGATAACCGATGGACAGAGTAGAGGGAAGTTTTGGAAAACAGAAGGTAATAAATTTTGAGAGTGGAGGAGAGAGGTGAGCATGAATGTGAAGCAGGAAAGAATGGTCAAGGCAGTGTGAGCAAGCGCTCGGATCGCAGAAAGAGAGTCAAACAGGAGCAGAAAGTAGTTCCCACCAGAGTGGCGAGCAATGAGAAAGGGCCAGACGAATGGCAGAAAGTTCGGCAGAGAAGACAGAACTGTGATCGGCGAGGCAAGCAGTGAGCGTGAGAGGAACAAAAGGGGAGGGCCACAGCTGCAACTCGACCAGCAGAAGGAAGTTTAGAGCCTTCAGTGAAGATGTGACCAGGATAGTCAGAAAGGAGTTCATGAAAGTGGTGAAGATAAAGGAAAGCAGAGGTGGAAGACTTGGAGAAGGCAGCAAGATCGAGTAAGTAAGTAATGGGGCTTAACGCATTGTCAGCAACTAAGGCTATATCACGGTGGAACACAGAAGAGAGAAAACATCAGTAAAAGGAAAAGGAGGGGAAGGGAGAGAGGATGGAAAACGGGCCACAAAGTAAAACCAAAAGGAGGAAATAATGGCACAAAAAAAAGCTTAAATGCGGGAATAAAAGCTGACGGCATGCAAAAAGGCGAGTATCGCAGAAGCAGGAATTGAACGAAAAAGGGCAGGGAAGGATGGGGCAGAAAAATGATGCTGACGGACACGGCTAAAATGTAAGCAAGAAAATAAAACATGTTGGACGGCGAGGGGTGTCGCACAATGGTCACAGGTGGGCGGAGGCTCGGAACGGAGCAGAAAGGAGTGTGTGAGGTGGGTATGACCCAAACGGAGGCGCGTCAGACATCATCATCTCGCTGCAAAGGTTCTGCACAGTAGAGTCAGAGAGGGAAGGAAGAAGAGAGTGAAGTTTGTTGGAAGACAGAGTGTCCCAGTGAGCTTGCCAAAGAGAGTGGATGTAGGAGGAAATAAAAGGGTGAAGATCAACAGAAGGCACAGGAGAGAGAGTGATGGGGCCTTGAAGAGCCCGCTTAGCAGCCCAGTCAACAAGCATGTTGCCCAGAATGCCAACATGGCCGGGGACCCAGACAAAGACAACATCGACATTTCGAGAGCAGAGGAGAGAGAGACAAACATTAAGGTAGACCAGGAAAGGATGGTTAAGGCGGTGAGAGGCAAGAGCACGGAGGGCAGAAAGAGCGTCAGACAGGATCAGAAAATTTCTCTCACCAGAGTGGCGAGCATGCGAAAGGGCCAGAAGAATGGCAGAAAGTTCAGCGGAGAAGACAGAGCTGTGATCGGCGAGGCGGGCAGTGAGAGTATGAGAGGAGCAAGAGGGGATGGCCGCAGCCAAGATTCATCTTTTCTGTTCCCCACCCACCATGGAGCCCAACAAGGGGATGCGGCCGAGCGATACCACAAGGGGTATGTCCAGCAGGGCCACACAAGGGTTACAGAAGAGATATACTCCGGCCTAGATAAAACTAAACCACATTGACCCAGGCCGCAGCCTTCTAGCATTGCTAGGGCATTGCGCGACCAGCCGATTGATTGGTGTGGGCCACACCAACCTCCCGTCTAGAACAAGTCCAGGCCAAAGGGGTGTGTTGGTATGATGAGCAGCACCCATCAGGGACCTCTACCCCCAGAATCCCATTCTCCCCCGACACGGGTCGCCTTGCACAGCAAACGCAGGCGGTCTAAAGAAGACAGCAGAGGAAGAAGAATCGTGGAGAGAAGATGTATGTGAGAAAGAAGATAGAACAGGCCAGGGCAGGTAGAAAGACAGCAAAGAAAAAACTGCAGAAAGCAAGGAGAGATTGGGGTGGAAAAGAAGAAAGGGAAAGGACCAGAGAGGCAGAAAAAGGAAAGTCAAAGAGATAGGGGTGGGCCAGCTTAGCCATCCAGCCAGAGAAAGGCTGGGCGCTCACCCCCGGCACTTGAAGCCAGACCCGCGGGGGCTAGAGTCAGAGAGGGAAGGAAGAATACAGTGGAGCTTGTTGGAAGACAGTGTAACAGTGGGCTTGCCAAAGAGAGTGGATGTAGGAGGAAATAAGAGGATGGAGGTCAACAGAAGGCACTTGGAGGTCAACAGAAGGCCTTGAAGACCCCGCTTAGCAGCCCGGTCAACACGCATGTTGACCGGGATGCCCTCACGGCCAGGGAACCAGATGAAGATGACATCAACATTTCGAGAGCTGAGGAGAGAGAATGCGGACCAGGAAAGGATGGTTAAGGTGGCGAGAGGCAAGCGCACGGAGGGCAGAAAGAGAGTCGGATAGGATCAGAAAATTTTTCTCACCAGAGTGGCAAGCATGAGAAAGGGCCAGAAGAATGGCAGAAAGTTCAGCAGAGAAGACGGAAATGTGATCAGTGAGGCGAGCAGTGAGAGCGAGAGGAGCAAGAGGGGATGGCTGCAGCCACAACTTGGCCAGTGGAAAGAAGTTTAGAGCATCAGTGATGATGCGGCAAAAACCAGGATAGTCAGAGAAGAGTTTGTGGAAGTGGTGAAGATAAAGGAGAGCAGAGGTGGAAGACTTGGAGAAGGCAGCAAGGTCGAGACAGAGGTCGTGAAGCGGCAGGGACCAGGGAGGATCTGGAAGAGAGGGGAGGGGAGCAACGTGGGCAAGAGGGAGAGCAGAGGCAGACAGGTGAGAAAGAAGGCGGAGAGAAAGAGGTCTGGGCTACTTTGGACAAAGATCGTACAAACGGAGCATGCTCAGGTTGAAAGATGGTGAAATAAGCAGGGTTATCCCGACGAGCCCTCAGTTTGGTGGCATACCAAAGCACGAGAGTGAGGCAGAGCAGAGAAAGAGGGGGCTCACCAGCCTCAGCATACAGGCTGTCCACTGGGATGGTACAAAAAGCAACCCAGACAAATCCGGAGGCTGTGGTGGTGGACGATGTTGAGGAGTTTAAGGTAGGTGGGATGACTGGAACTATAAACAATGCAACCATAATCAAGTTTGGAACAAACCAAGGAGCGATATAAATGTAAAAGGGTGGTCCGATCCGCACCCCACTGGGTGCACCCAACAACACGTAAAATATCCAGCGCCTTCAGGCATAATGCACGAAGGGACCGGATGTGGGGTAAAAAGGAAAGTTTGTGGTCAAAAATGTCCTCTAAAAATTTGACCTCGGGGACCACCTGGAGCACCGAACCATCAACACGAATGGTAGGCTCCGGAAAGTGGCCATGGAGTTTGCAAAAATTCATGCAAACAGACTTGGCAGTGGAAAAGGTAAAACTGTTGGAAGAGACCCAATGTTGAACGCGATTTACACAGAGCTGCAGCTGACGCTCCAGGCAGGGAAGATACCTACCACAGACACAAAGCAAAGTTGTCAACATATAAAGAGACGCCAGCTGCAAAAGGAACTGATTTTAAAATGCCTTCGATCTTGATGCAAAAATGGGTAGGGGACAGAATGCTGCCTTGGGGAACACCCATATCCTGAGGGTAAAAATCAGACAAACTAGCACCAACACGAACTAAAAATTGGTGACGAGCTAAAAATGCTGAATAAAAATGGGTAGACCGCTGCGAAAGCCAAGGACAGAGTGGAGGAGGGGGCAGTATCCCCCAGCTCCATGTCCTCCAAAAGATCATGCCGCGCAAGCCCCTAAAAGGGCCGGGAGGTGTCTTCTGGACCATGGGAAGGCCGACACGTGGGAGAAGGGGAGGAGGGGCAGGAAACCCTAACCTCCATCCCGGTGTCAGCAAGAGCTGAAAAGCGATTGTGTGAGGATGAGTCAGAGAGAGAAGCAGAGGGACGGGCAGCAGGTGCTCCCAACCCCGGAGTGCGAAACAGAGGCGGACTTCTTAGCAGACTGGCATAAGTTAAGGTGAAGGAAGTGGGTCGGTGGAAGGGATACGTGAGGAAGTAGAGCCAGGGGTGGTCAAAGAGGCGGGAGTAGTGGATGTGCCCTGAGAAGTGGTGTGTGGCGTGGACTGTGAGGGGGGTCGAGAGCTTGAACCAGTGGAAGGAGGCGGCATAGAAACACAAGACAAGGGGCGAGGGGAGACCCTGACAACCCAGGTGACGTCAGTCTGACAAGAAGAAGAAGTTGTAGGTCGCCAAGAGACGACTGAGGAGTAGGAGACAGAAGAGGTGGGGGAGGAAGAGCCAAGCACCCGCTTGAGGGCCTCGGCGAACGACAACTTGCCCTCCACACAGACCCGCTGGATGCCAGACTCCTCCTTCCACCGAGGACAGTCGCGAGAAGTAGCTGGATGGTCATCATGACAGTTTAAGCAACAACAGGGGTTGGAACAGTCAGAGAAGGAGTGGTCAGCGGCTCCGCAACATGAACAAAGAGGGACAGATTTGCAGGTTTTCTTGCCATGGCCAAAGCGATGGAACTGAAAGCAACGGAAAGGATTTGGAACATATAGAGTGACAGGGACTTTGAGATAACCAATGGACAGAATAGAGGGGAGTTTGCGAAAGCAGAAGGTAATAAAGTAGGTGTTGGTGGGAACGACCGCCCCATTACTCTTGAGAGTCACGCGACGAACGTTCATCACCCCCTGCGACTGAAGCTCGGCATTGAGGTCGAGTTCCGACATATCGGCCAAGTCAGCATAGTGAATCATGCCAACAGAAGAATTAAGCGTACTGTATGGAGAGACCCGGTTAGGTCAGTCAATGAAGAGTTTGGAATCCCATTGGTGAAGGGCATCCGACGCTTTCTGGAATCCACACTCGACAAGAAAAGAAATGTCACAGAACTGCTTAACAGACAAAAGCAGAAGAAACAGAACTGAATCCCTACTGGACAGCAAAAGGGGTCAGCTTCATAACGGGTTTGTCGGGGTCAGCACCCTCAACAACAAGAAAACGGGGCCAAGAAGGTTGCAAAGAACGAGAAGAAACAGTCTGTCGGACCTCATCCTCACTGTCAGAACTAATGCAGGGTGGGAGGTGCCACTTGCGCAGCAGAATTTTTGAAGGCATAGTAAAAAGGATAAAGATTCATCTCTTCTGTTCCCCACCCACCACGGAGCCCAACAAGGGGATGCGGCCGAGTGGTACCACGAGGGGTATGTCCAGTAGGGCTGCACCAGGGCTACAGAAGAGATATACTCCAGCCTAGATAAAACTAAACCAGATTGACCCAGGCCGCAGCCTTCTAGCATAGCTAGGGCATTGCACCACCAGCCGATTGGTTGGTGTGGGCCACACCAACCTCCCGTCTAGGAGAAGTCCGGGCCAAAGGGGTGTGTTGGTATGATGAGCAGCACCCATCAGGGACAACCCCCAGGATCCCATTCTCCCCCAACATGGGTCGCCCTGCACGGCAAACGCAGGGGGTCTAAAGAAGACCGCAGAGAAAGAAGAACCGTGGAGAGAAGTTGTATGTGAGAGAAAGAAGAAAGAACAGGCCAGGGTAGGCAGAAAGCAAAAAAAAAAAAACTGCAGAAAGCAAGGAGAGATTGGGGTGGAAAAGAAGAAAGGGAAAGGACCTGAGAGGCAGAAAAAGGAAAGTCAAAGAGACAGGGGTGGGCCAGCTTAGCCACCCAGCCAGAGAAAGGCTGGGCGCTCACCCCCGGCACGTGAAGCTGGGCCCACGGGGGCTGCAATTTGAAGAGTAAATCTAGCATTTCTTAAGTGACAGGGCACATGTGGATACACACTTCACAGCCATTTTTCACTCGCTTGGAATTGTGGTTGGAAACCGGTTTAAACACAGTATAAGGGAAGTACCTCATAAAGAAATGATTCAGCTTTTGAATTTAAGAATTCTTTACCTTAGACCATTAGGCATTGCCCGCAAATAAATTGTCAAACAAGTGCATGCTGTGTTGAGTCTGTGTGCCACGTGACATACAGCACTGCGCATGCTGTGGCGAGCCTGTGCATCACGCGGTGTCATGGTTTTAATGGTGTGTTCAGTTCATTTGTCCTGAAAAGCTCACATTTGCCAAGCCAGACACAACAGGTGTGATCTAGCTTGTCTGTGTTCCATGTAGGAAGAAATGTAACTCAAATTGTGATGCAATGTTGTAGTCAAAGAACAGTGTTTTATTGCACTTATGATGCCTTTTGGCCAGTGTATCGTGTATCATGTATCGAAAACTTGAATACTTTATCCTCTCATTCATTAGTCATATGGACATGATAATCATCTTTCACCGCAGTTTTAAGTGAATGCTTTTGTGATATGGTAGGCAAATTTGGACTCAACCTGTGTGAATGTGCTTTGGTTGTACAGCAGTATGTAACTGTGGTCTTCCTAACATTGAATCGGGTGTGAGTGTGTGATATGACACATTAGCTGTCAGAATGTAGTGTAAAATGCAACAGAACTTTGCAATGGAATTAAATGGATGTAAAAATATGAAATAAACCAGTACTCACCATGGCAGCAAATTCTTGAAAAGACAGGTACTCATCACCATCTTTATCGGCTTTCCTCATAGCGTTAGTTAACGACTGTCTGCTCATGAGATTTTTGACCTTTCGACTTTCCAGTTCCTGTCGTAGTTTCTTGATAAGCACACCTTCTGGCCCATGCTGCATGCACACATGTTTAACAGGCAACAGAGTGCTCCAGAATTCATGACACAAACATAAGACTAATAATCTGGTGGTGGTGATTCATGTATAAATACTTTTGCCCATTTAGTATAATCTGGTGTAACGCATTTAAAAATGTGGATATGTGAAACATATATATGTAAACCTAAGATTTATTATACTGTGTATTTGAGTTTCTGACATGATGTGTGTACAGAAATGTTCCTACCCTGTGGCATAGCCTTGTAAGAAACTTTAATGAGACATCTATAAATGCAGGTGAAAATGACCTAAATAAACTCCTTAATTTCAATTTGTTAATGTTAACTTAATGCTTACCTTTTCAAAGATAGGCTTGAAATGCTGTTTAGCAAAAGCAGAAAAAATTACATAAATTAAAGTCTTATATACATTTTTGTGAAAATGTTACTTTCCTACTTCCACCACAAGACCATATACTGTAATGATTCAGCACTAACAAGTGTCCTTGATTTCTGGAAGGGGTCTCTATGAACCCTCACCTTTTATCCCTTTACAGCAGGGGTGGCCAACCTGCAACTCGTAGTCGCATGCAGCCCTCAAGGCCTTCCCATGTAGCCTGTGAAGGAGCTCTAGAAATATATCTTCCTACTTAGTACATTTTTTAAAAATAAGTGTCAGAAATAAAGTAAAAAAATAAACTGAATCAGATCGGAGCTCTAAAATATTAGGCTGCATATTTACAAGGGATGACCACCAAGCTTTGCTTTGTCACAAGTCTTCAAGATTCAAAATGATAAAAGCCAAGTCTCCCATTGGTGAAAAGTGAGCGTCACAGATACACTGGTCTTTTGCAGTTTGTCACAAAAGTCCCTGTGGCAAAAGCCAATCGCTGTGTCAGAAAATAATGTGGCTAAGAACTGACAGTTTCAAAACTCACACTAATTAGAGTGAGCATCAATTATTTTCTTTCTACTTTTACTGCAGGATTTCTCAAGGTATCATAGGTATATATTTATATATAGCACAAACACCCAGTGTATTATCTCCCTTCCCCGCCAGATAAAAAGAATATGTCCTTCCATGCCACCACACACACACACACATGCGTCCCACAGATGGTTAAGGAAACTGTGAAGTGGCCAGCTATTCTAAAGAGGCTGGCCACCCCTACCTTATGGCCACCAAAAAGGCAGGAAATAACAAAATGGTGGTCTACAGGCAGTTTCAGCAACATATACTCATCTACGCACTGCTATTAGTTGGATCGCAGAATACTGGATTTTCAACCATAAACTCACTCTTGATCACAACAGGTTACCAAAGGATTACTAGCTCCCAGTTCCACTTTGTCAAAAAGTCTACATAAACTTATGTGTATCTAGTTAAAATTACTTTTATTTTTTAATCATATCTTTCTTAACTCTTTGACCCCATTGGGTCCGGCTAAATTGCGGCGAGCCTGCCGACCTTTGCGTCAGCACAGCTAGCTTAATTGCGGCAACTTTAAAATCTCCCCGACGCGTTCAACGGTATAAGGGAAGTAAAAACTTGGTATCATTGTAAAGCTCTATCATCCGTTGTCTCCCCTGCACTGTCTAAATGAGTTTCGGAAACAGTTTCGGCTTGCCAAACGTGGTTTAAGTGTAGGTCTACTTCTGGCTACACGTGTTACATTTTGTGTGTGCGAAAAATGACTACATTTGGGACCAAATAGTAAGTAGTTAATACTTTAAACTTAAAGTATTGTTTCCGTTGTGATGCAGAAGAATAGATCTTTCTAAATATGTTCAATATATTACTGGGAGTGTGGTAGTTTTTAATTGGCAGCTTTTTCAAGACGTGTAAATCTATACGGCCTCAACGGTTTCTTTTTTTTTTGCGGGTCCCTATGGGCTCAAAGAGTTAAACAGCATGCCCCAATTTTCAGAAAGAATACAAATCGCTAAGATAATCTGTAAGTACTGAATTAAGCATCTATATACCCCCACCTCAAAATGGCCCACAGTGCAGGTGTGTCTCATAGCTGGAGGGTTGCAGCAAAAATGCAAATTTCTTATCTAAATTTGTGTTTCTTTAAACAATACTTACCATGACCCAAAGTGCTAAAATCTCTTTTGGCAACCCCTAACCGCACCTTAAAAACAAAAATAACCCACCAAGGTAACCCTGGTAAGGCCCCTCCGCGCATGCGCACACCCCTTGCCACCCGTGCGCACAGCTCACTGACAAGGTCAATCTGACTTTCTCATGCCAGAAACCCATCAGCGGGGAGGAGGGTGGGTCTTTGATGGGTCATGGTAAGTATTGTTTAAAGAAACACAAATTTAGATAAGAAATTTGCATTTTCTTGTCACAATACTGTACCATGACCCAAAGTGCTGAGTAGCACAAAAAGGAGGTGGGTGATACCACCACAAAAGCATACCAGGGTTGGGAGGACGGAACTGACTGGAGGCGATGGGTGACGAAAGGAGTCGCCACCACAAATGCCGTCCTCCCGGGGGCCAAAAAGATCCAGAGGCAAGAAGGATCTTCTAAGCGGCAGTAGGCGACCCGCACAACTTCTAGGAGCCTGGGCACCTAAGAACCAAATGCTTAGGTCCACGTCTGGCCCTCCTAAGCAGGCAGTAGCCAACGCGGGGAGAGCTCTGACACCCCTTCTTTTGTAGACGGCATGGAGGAAGCAAGCCGCACAAAAGATGAGACACAGTGAGAGAAAAATAGATCGAATCTCTTGCAGTCTGCCTGACTGCAGAAAGGTGTGTCAGAGGCTGTACGCATGCAAGCTCAGTCCGGACTGCTGAAAAGTCTGGAGTGGAAGCAGGCATGAGCGTGGACCAGGGCAAGAGTGTGACTGTCAGGAACCAGTCACAGGGACTCTGAACATAACCATAACAATGGCCAGAAAAGAGACCAAGAGCCAATGCACGAATGGTGGACGCCCGTCTTCCTCCCAGCAGCGTGGGCCGCACAGACGAGACGGCCAAACGCCACTCCTGGCTGTGCAAAAATTACTGCAAGTCAGGGCAGCGAAAGAAGCTGCATGTCGACCTCAAAGGGAGGAGAGAAGAAACTTGCGTTCTCTGCCACTAGATGAACGCCGCCCTCACCGGAAAAACCACCCTGTCAAAGGAGCAAAGCTCATGAGCATGGGATGAACGGAAAGGGTTTGCCGGTGACTCGCACCTGGAAGTTGTGAAACTTCCGGTGGGAGACC
>SMGT01000535.1:0-12285 GCA_004794575.1 Lanistes nyassanus | reverse complement strand
GGAATGGGTGGGAAACCCGCTCCATTGCAGCTGACTGCAGTATGGTGGCCACTACCAAGTCCAGAGCCACCCGCTTACGTCTGCCATGAAGGCAGAGAGAGCGGGGACGAACAACGTGCCAGAGGAAAGGGAGCAAGCTCCCAAAGCAGACTGAACCCTGTCCGCATCACAAAGGCGCTGTAAGCACTGTGTGATTGGGTAGCTGCGTAAGACCATGAGCACACTGACAGCTTGAGGTCTAGTGCCTAGGTCCTTTGCTGGACGAGGACTTGGTGGCAGTCATTGGCTTCGAAAGCCACTGACCGTGGCCCATCGGGAGAGTGCTTGCATGACTCCTGGTAGGAGAGCAAGGCCTCAAACCGACGCTTCAGAAAGCCAAAGCACACATCTGCCTCCTGTTGGGGAGAGCCCAAACAAGAGGGACGGTGTGGGCCGTGCCCTGTGCAATTGGTGGACAGAGGCTGTGACGTCTGTCATGGCAAACAGGTAAGATTCCTGTGTAGCCAGCACCAAAGTAAACAGTGTGTGCACGACACTGCAAACAGATGCCGTCGACACACTCGTCAGTGCACAAAAGCAGATTCGCAAGGCAGCGAAGTCTGTGTGTGGGCGGAAAAAACCCACAGCCCTAAGTGGAAATGGACTGCTGACATCTCGAACAGCAGAAACCATAACACCGGACATGTCCATCGCATCCCGAACATACGTCTGCAATGGTCGATCAGCGACCATCAGAAATGCAGGGAGGAAGGGAGGACTGGAGCTTGCTGATGCAAGACCAGACCAACCTGTGGGACTCAAGGGCCAGCCATAAGAGCTGAGCACTGAACGGTGTCCACCGGGCCGCCTGGGGTGGGGGGGGGAGGAAGATGAGACTTCCAGTGGTGGAGGAATGACGCGTGCAGGTGGTGTGGACCCAAGTGGTGTCCCACACTTCTCTCTCAGAGAAAGAGCACCATCAGTAACGCATGCAAGCAGAGGGCCGCGAGCATGGTACCAGAAGGTGGAGGGAAGAGAACCAGGACAAGTCCTGTGCGTCTTCCTGTGTCCCTGCACTGCGCACTGTGGCGAGGTCTCCCGCAGGAGAGCTGCCAACTCCAAAAGGAGTGGAGAAGCATGCTATCTTCTCATCCGCCATAGCAATGCCGAAGGCATTGGAGAACACAGCCCCCATCGCACTCTGCTGACGTCACCTCAGGAGAGGAAACGAGAGAGTGGACAACGAAGCCCCCTCCGCCGGGTGCAAGTGCGCAGATTGCACTCTTCTGTAACTGCGCACTCCTGGCGACAAAGAGGTGGGCGATCGTTAACCCGAACGGAAAACCGGAACATGGGGAGGGGGGAGCCGCAACGCTCGGTGACGTGACCGCCGGTAGGAGACTCCCCCCCCCCCCACTCGACCGGAACGACTGTAACGTTTTGTGGGGTGTGCTGGAATTCTAGGGAAGAAATACGAAATGCATACGCCTAGTGCAGACCCTCACCTTTTCAATCAAAAGGTACACGACCAGATAACTTAACACATTTATTGAACTATAAACATTAGAAATGAAAGCTGAGGAAAGAATGGTGCAGTTGAACAAATACGTAACAGTGCGTGTGTGTGTATGTGCAATATAGCGATGGTTTGTGACACGAAACAATTGTCTGAACAATGTGTAATGCAATTAGCATACAATTAAATTCATATGAAATAGCGTGATAACGCAAAAGACTACTTGCGGGGAAATGAATTAATCCAAAACCGGAACAGAACAGTTAATCCAAAATCGTTCTCATTAGGTAATGGCCCGCAGAAGTAGCCCGAACAAGATAGGATAGTTGACACGGATGATGCAGTTCGTAGAGACGCAAATGTCCTGACTGACGAGCGTAGATCTGAGAAAGTCTGTAGCAGGGTCAAAGGTGATCTGTGTATCCAGTTGTACCGTGCCAGAAGAACTCAGTAGATGGGCTTGTCCAAAGGTGTCGGGAACACTGGTTACGAACCATGTATTGTACAGTTAGTCCGTTAGTCCTTGAAATGTCCTTGCTTAACTGTCGCAAGTTAACACTCGGTTCCTCGTAGATTTCTGATCTATGAGGAAAGTCACTTCCACAAGTGAAGGAATCCGTTTGACTGTACATTCCCAGCCTACTATTAGACTGTTTACAATGAGAGACAGGTTTACGGTGATGAATATTGACAACTCGTCCGTTAAACCTTACACCACTGAAGATTTAACATTATCTTATGCTTCTTCATAAGACAAAGAAAAGTTGACACATACTCGCTGCAGAAGCGTAAAGTACTTCTCCCGGCAAGTAATGAATTACTAGGGTTGTCCCACAATAGCTTGCTATGTAGCTATGTGGATACAGCCTTCATAGTAGAACGTATAGCGTACGGCTAACCGTTGATGATGGATTCGCGACGAGACAACTATTGCGTTTCTCGACACTTTCTTTCCACAACGCTATTTTTCTGAATGAGTTGAGTCTATACCAGTAGTCTAATTCCTCCCAGTGACCGCTGAACAATGATCCTACATTAACAGCGCGTCTTGTACTGTTGGACAACCGTTAACAAGTCTCGCAGACTAGTAACACGTCTGATTCCTCCGTATCTCCAGACCAAAACTGCCAAAGGACGTTAATTCCACCCCGATGTTTCACCTGTTCCCCTGCACGACCAAATTAACATTTTCCCATTGGTTCCCGAAGCCTGAGTCTTACGCGATTTTATTAAAGAACACATGACGTCTTTCCCTTCTATTGCTACGTAAATTTATGCGTCATTACCGTGTCAACAATTCTTGAATGAAAGGATGCAATACTCTGTAAAAAAAAAATGATAGTGCTTAGAAGAGTCGCGCTGAAGAAAAAAACCTTGCGTAACGCAACAACGACCACAGGGGTGAAACCGGGCGAGTGCACCGCGATGCCTTTGCCACTGGAAGCAAGCGCGAAGCACAGTGCACCAGTGACAAACTTGGCTTCTCTGAAGTAAGAGAAGAGGGCCATCGCTATCCCAACCGGAAAGTACAGTGTCAGAGAAGCAAAGCTCTAAGGCACTGACAGGACCGGGAGGGCGATTGTCGGTGTGAAAAAACACCTGGAAGTTATGGGAACTTCAGGTGGATAGCCAGAAGGTGGGGGCACGTTCAGGCTGAAAACTGCCGGTGAGGCAGGAAAACAGGTCGATTCTCACGTCACAAGTGGAGAAAAAACGCACCCACGCTTCTGCAATCACAACCGACAGTCTCTCGAGGGAGTGACTAACAGCCGCTGCCCTACCCCCCACCCCCGCACCCCAACCGCTCCGGGAGCAGCGGGGGGGGGGGGTGTCGATGGACAGCGGAAGCACTCGACTGCGAGGGACGGTGACTTGACTGCATGGTGGCTTGGAGCACCAGCGAGTCAGACACCTGCATCCTGTGGGGAAAACGAGGGTGAGCAAGTCCACCCCCAACCGCATTAGACCATAGAAACGCCCACCGGATGATCAGTGGTTGTTTCTCCCCAGAGGTTCGCACTAGAGTAGCCACCGCGCATTTACTCTAGCCCCCCAGCGGGTGAAATGGTCTGCTGCCCTCGCCACAGGAAGAAAGCGCGAGGCCAGTCCACCAGTGACGTATCTCGCTGTAACGGGCATGAGCGAGAAAGGGCGCAAGCTCCCCCTATACTAGAACGCACGAAGTCAGAGCGCAGGTGAGTATGTGCGAAACTAGTAGGGGGGTGTCGGCGTGATTCAACACCAGAAGCGCGGGTGTCTTCTGGTGGGTGGCCAGAGGATAGAGATGCGTCCGCCTGAAAACCGCCCGAGCTGGCAGGAAAACAGGCCAATTCCCGCTTCGCCACGAAACGGGAAAAGACGCGCTCTAGAGCCTCCTCTATCAGCGCTGACAGTCCCTCGAGTGAGTGGCTTACAGCCGCAGCCTCCCCCCTCCCGCTCCGAGAGCAGCGGAAGAGGGATCGACGACTGCGGAAGCACTCGAGCTGCGAGGGACGGTGACGTGTACTGCACGGTTGCAAGGCTAACCTGCGAGTGAAACGTCACTTTGCCGAATGGGGGGGGGGAGGAGCGAGCGCAGGCAAGTCCGACCCCAACGGCGCGAGACCCAATGAACGCCCAGCTGGCTCCGGAGAAACCAGAGGGCGCCCTTCCCCAGCGGGTCCCGCAAGAATAGCCACCGCGCTACTCTTCCCACTCTTCGAACCACCACGGCGGGCGGTTACACCAGTGACCAGCACGAGCACGGAGCCCGGAAGTTGGTGACGCTGACGCCAAGACGCTGTTGTCCAGAGGCGGTGACGGCATGGAGACGACAGCGGCGTAAGTCTGGTGTGTGGTGGCGAAGCAGCAACGTCGGCGGGCGAGACCGCGGCAACCAGAAACGGAGACTCCTGCCAGAGCGATGCGGGTGGGAGAGATTCCACTAAAGCCGAACGCGGTTGTCAGGATGAGAAGACGATATCGAGATGACAGCGGCGAAAGGCAAGGTATGCGGCGGCAAGCAGCAATGTCGGCGGACGGGAACGAGGCAAAGTAACGGAGACGGCCGCCAGACCTATGCTGGTGGGAGAGATCCCAGGTAATCTGTCCAAGCCGGAAGCAGGGAGGGATCCACGCTGTGTAGCTAAGTGAAATGGCAAAACACCTAGCACAAAAACAGGGGGAGTGACGAAAACACTAAGTCACGCTCCCGCCAAATAAAACAAAGCGTGGAAAAGGGAAAAAACCTACAATGCATCACTAGGTGACAACAAAACACTTAGCATAAGAGTGGGGGGGGGGTGACGAAACATTGAGTCACGTACCCGCAACAAGCAAGCGTAAAACGTAGGCAATGTACGTAAAAGCTGCATGCCTAAGGAATAAGCATGGCTAAGTGAACAAACGAAACACCTAGCATAAACGACGGGGAGTGACGAAAGCACTTTGCGTCACAGGACCGTACAACAAAATGCAAGTGAGTAACGATAAACACGCTGGGAAAAAACTCCAGCGATGTATAAACCCCCTGTGTAGTTACTGTCAGCCGGCTAAGACGAAACAGCGAGACTACGCTAAGTCAAACAACTGTCTAACGAAACAGTTACGGAAAGCCAGAGCAACAAGGAGAGAACACAAAGTCTCACTTTCCTGTATGACGTAGCGTAGAGCAGAAAGGGCGTAGGGGCTGCCAGGCACAAGCCACGCGGATGGAAGGCAGGGACGTGGAGACCGACAGATGAAAACACGTCCGACCGGTCCAGCCGCGCAAGAGAAAGTCAGATTGACCTTGTCAGTGAGCTGTGCGCACGGGTGGCAAGGGGTGTGCGCATGCGCGGAGGGGCCTTACCAGGGTTACCTTGGTGGGTTATTTTTGTTTTTAAGGTGCGGTTAGGGGCCGCCAAAAGAGATTTTAGCACTTTGGGTCATGGTACAGTATTGTGACAAGAAAAAATTATTTTACCAGAGAAAAAAAGTGCAAAATTGTTGATTGCACATGTATACATAATTTTATCACAATTACAGTATTTATCTTTTTATGTGTAATATTTAATTTTACTAGCACAAGATTTTTGTACAAAGCACTTTTGCTTGTTTTTGTTAGTTTGGTTGGTTAGTTAGTTCTGAAGGACCTATCAATGGAAATATGCAGGGCCTCTCAAAAATTCTGGATGATCCTGCTTAGTCCAAATAAGTAACTCGAAAAGGCCTCTGCTAATGGCAAACTGCTAAAGTGGCCTGTGCTAACACATATTGGGAGTTCAGGAACGGCCTGCACTAACACCACACAACAAACTAATGCTTGGTTGGTTACTGCTTACTCAATGTCCTTCCACTAGGACTAGAAGGGGGATGGGGTCCTAAACTTTCACGTGGTCCATATAGTCTCACCTCCTGCAAGTCGCGCATCACTATGCTTAGCTCGTCGTCCACCTCACTCCATGTCCGAACACTGATGGTACTGTAGGCGCTGGATCGCGTGCCTGCTGCCATATTGTGTCTCAGCTCGGCTGTGCTCTGCTGTCGTACAACTCTAGATGGATCACCAGTCCCAGTTCTGTTTTCTCTTTATAGATTTTTGTTCTCTTGCTGCAAAAAGCAGTAACTAATCATGTGTCAAATCGGTAGATGCATTTCAGTGCATTTCTGTAAAAGTGCAGGATAATATACAGGTGTAGATTGTACAGAAAGCAATTATAGACATCATCACATTCACTATTCACCCAACCCTTTAACAGTTACTTATTTTTTATTCAATTTCTCAAACATCGAAACTTTTGATATGCTACTCTCTTCCACCTCCCCCCACCACCACCACAAAAAAAGCAAGCCAACAAATTAAATCCATCATAACAAATGCATTAGAGCTACAATGCCTGCATATAATTAAGTATTCTGAAGCAACCCAGCAAACAGAACAGAGTGAAAGGCAGCAAGCACACATAATTAGTAAATATTTAGCAAACTGTATTAGGGTGGATTCCATTATTCCGTCATTATCGAAGATGCAAAAACTCCTCAAAGCAGATCTGTCATAAACAATGCTCCAGTAAGGGATATGTTGTGATGCAATTACAGGTTCCACAATGGTGTTTGCTTCCACAAAACCTGATGTGAAATGTTCTAAATGTGTGTTTTTCTTTCTCTTGTGAATCTTACTGGCACATGGGATCTCTTTGCCTTGTGAAACTCTACCCCTATTCAACATAAAGGACTGTGTTGTATCTTCTTGTACCTCTTGCATTTCTTGTATCTCTGTGTGGAGATTCTAATTCTTATTCATTCCTTCTGTTAGGCTCATCAACAAAGACAACAATCAATGCTGACAGTGCACCCTACACACACAAAAAGTGAGGCTCTAAATTGGACAGAGTGGCATGATTACTTTCATTGCCTGCAGGGTCATTGAGGTGGGAAAGTGGATGGGTGGCTAAGGTAGCAGGCACCGATTTCAATTTTCGGGGCCCCCAAAACCTGATGATCTCCAGAAAAGTGCCACGATGCTTACAAATCTTTTTTTTTTTTAAGTTGGAAAAACGTCAATACATGCAGGTGCTAAAATAAAAAAGAATTTGATCTTTGGAGTTTACTTGTTCAACTGATTTGTCCACATCGTTTCATCAACTAAACACTTAACATAAAACATAGTTGATTTTGCTAAAATGCTATGCAACAGTGACATAGAATTTAAGTGAGCTAAATTTTAGTTTAGAATCTCTGGGAATTGTTAAGTGACACCAGCAGTTTTTAAAAATGGCAAAGGCATTTCAGGTCAAAATGGCACCCACAGAGGATGTGATCAAAAGCAAGGACATTGCCATTGCAGGGAAGAACATATTTCAAAACACCAAAGTCATGTATGCAAATGAAATAGGCTGTTAACAACAGATACCAGGCAATGCTGCACATCAACGCCCAGCTTGAAGCACAGCTGCTGCAGCAGTATGGTGATAATGACTGTCTGAAGTATTGTCTGTCGGATTTTTATGTCAGCTCAAAAGGCTTACGAAGACAGGAGATGAAGTCGGCGATGGCAGGGAAGGAGATGACGGAAGTAGGCGAGCGAACAAAAGCACAAAGCCAACTCAGTAAGACATTTTCAAGTGAAGATTCTGGCAAACCTGAGGGTCAGAAGTTCCACAAAGAGGGAAAAGATATGCCATCTGGCAAGGACACTTCATGTTCTGTGATGCCTTCATTAGAAAACAATAGATCTGCTCATTGTGGACAGACTGGCAAGAGACCACCTTCCTGTGATGGTAGTCCCCAGCCAGCTGTCGTTCCAGAGACTGCAAACACTGGGCTGTCCCCTTCACTCCAGACTTTCTTTGACTCAGATGGAACAAGGTTCTTCTTGACTGAACCCACCTCGTCTGCTGCTGGCGTGAACTTGTGTTCTGTGCCATCTTCCTTAGGAGACTATGCACAGCTAGGACCTGACTCCACAGTGCCATGTGGTGGTGTATTGGCCATGATTCAGGCAGAACCATTTTCTTATAATAGCAATGTCATGAGTGACAGTGGCATCTTCAACAAGGGAGATCCTGTCACTTGACATGTTTCTGTGTGTGAAGCTGTCCCTATTGGGATACTGCATAACACTGAATGATGTGCCAAGATTTTTTTTCTGAGCCAGGCACTTCCTGCTTTAAACCCTAAACCCTACACTCTCAATATTAGGGGACTAGGGGAGAGGGCTAGTTTTCTTTTTCCAGATAAATATGCTGTATTCCAGACCAGCCAGGTTTGCCTATCACGTCTGTTCATTGTCTTGATTATTGTTTAGGATTATTGATTATTGATTTTTTCTATAGATACTAATAAATGCCAGCAAAGTAGTTGATGAACAATGGATGATATGTGGGGTTTGCTATAGAAGAGGACAAAGGCATTTGAAGTGGATGCACTCTCTCAGGCGTTGTTATGTATAAACATAGTATGGGAAGGAAAAAGGTTGTGAGGAGGCGAGGAGTTTTATTTTCCTTCAGAAATGTTAACGAAAATTTCCTGTGCAATGGTGCTTCAATTCAGTTTTCTCTTTGGAGGATTGTTATTGAGGGGAGCATATTGATGAGTTATCAACTTGATCTGGCTTGATTTGCATCCACTGTTTCTTTACGACTCCAGCTGCAGAACACAAGCTCATATTCTTGCCTGCAATTTTATGAGAGAGGAGGCATCAATTCAGATCTGCTGCATAATTTGGTTTACCATCAATGACTCGCTTTGCATCATCCTCAAGTTGAATTATTTGTTAAACTATAAAAGAAAAACAAGTGACTGCCGCTTGGAGGATAAACCCAGTGTAGCTGTTGCGGATGTTATGTTCCAGGATTGGCTCGAACATAACATCAGCAACAGCGTCATGGGCCCCACCCCAGAACTGTACAGACGCTACATCGACAACAGTCTAGGCGCCACTTCCCTCCCCGAGTTTCAGCTACTGCAGTACATCCAGTACATACAACACTTCCACCCCTCCATTCAATAAACCTACACCATTTCATGCACCGCCATCACATTCCTCGACATCAACATAATATTGCAGAATGGCCACCTTGCAACCACCATTACAAACCTACGGACTCACACTCCTACCTTGATTTCCACTCATCTCACCCACCCTCCACCCTGCATAGCATACCCTACTCGCAGTTTCTGAGACTCCGCAGATTATGCTCAGACGACACTGACTTCCTTGAACAATCCGACAGAATGGTAGACTTTTTCCTCGCCTGCAACTATCCTCCCTAACTTCTACACTCTGCTAGACAGAAAGCTGCCGCTACACCACGCGCACTCACACTACAACCCTCCCACCACCCTAGATACACGGAACCAAGGCCGATCGCTGTCTTGACCCACCACCCTCAACCTACCAGTATGTAGCATCCTCCCTTCCAACTGGCACCTGTTGTCTAAGTCTCAACCCCACCTCTTCAAAAAAAAAAAAACGCTCCTAGCATCTCGGTGGGATAAGAACCTGCAAGATCTTCTAGTACATTCTAAACTCAAACCGACCACCCCCCCCCTTCCTGCGGCTCCACCCTGTGCAATGTCCCCCGCTGCCATACTTGCCCCTACCTGAACACTGCCACAACACTCCACACACCCAATACCACTTTTGTCATCAAACGCAACTTCACCTGCACCAACAGCATCGTCTACGCCATCATATGCACCCTCTGCCCCACCCTGTTCTACATCGGTGAGACAGAACGCACACTCAACACCCGCTTCACAGAACATCTAGCCGACACTAAACACTGCAGAAACACACCACTTGCACGTCATTTCAGCACACCCCCACACACAGCCGACAACATGAGGGTCTGTGGTATCTGGAAAATGAAGGCCGACTCCACTGACCGCAAGAATATGGAGTCCTACTTCATTACCCACTTTGGCACCATGGCACCCACAGGTCTCAACCTTAAACACTTACCCTCCCCCTCCTTTCCCATAACCCCCTCACCCCTCCGTCTCTTACTTTTTCTCTCACCTCCCTCCCACTCTCTCTCTCTCTCGCACACCGACGCCCCCTTACCCATGCTGTTTTCTCTCTCTCCCCCCACCCACTCTCCACCCTTCTCTACTCTTTCCTACCCACCTTGCGACTGGCTGCCCCTCTTTTTAACCCTTCTTACTCACTGTCCCTGGGTCATTCTCCTGCTATGCAGCCCACGCGCCACATCTACAGCAGCTAAGTCTTTTTCTTTTTTGTTTTTTCACCATTTTTGTGTCGTCCTGATGAAGGGGTAGTGCCCCGAAACATGTAGATTGTCTTCGTCTTTGTCCTTTTCTAGCTTGGTACAGTTCCCTTGTTTTACATTTAATTTGTTAAACTGGTATTGGTACTACTGTGTTGGGTAGTTATTATGTAACATAATAAAAACCATTCTTATACACCACAATTCCACTGAAGGGTTAAATGCGCTTTATATCAATTAACAATAAAATAACTAGTAAACAAAAACCACAAATCATAACAAGCAATCAAAATGCAAGTAAATTAACCCCATGCAGCAAAGATAAAGCACCAACCTTTGCACATGCATACATACCCATATGTGCACATGCACACACAACACATCTGCTCCCACACATGCACGCTCAAGCATGGTGCAGCATTACTAAGTAGCTCAGCATAGTTTCCAATCGGTGGAAATGACTGAAATGCCAGGTGAAACAAATCAGTCTTGAGCTGTGTTTTAAAGGAGACAAATGAAGGACTATTGGGCAATAAAACTAAAAGTACCCTAACCAAAGGCTTTGATGTTGGTTTCCATTGCTGTACAGATTTTTTTGTTTCAGCAGAGGACCTATGTAGCTTTTGGTGTGCTCTGATTAAAAACTTTCAAGAATTGTGAAAGACATGTATCCAAATGCAGTTACAGCCATGAGAAAATCATGGCACATAAGTCTGTAAATGTACCATAGGCTTATGTGAGGCAGTCCTAGTAGCATTAACCCATTCTGAAAGTGCATCTTACAACCCGCGGCGTCGCTGAAATCTCAGCGTTTGGGCGATTTTTACTGATTTTCGAAAAATTGTAACAAAAAACCTATTAAAGTTAAAAGTATCATTCAAACGTTGTTAGAAAGATAAATTTAAGTAGAAAAAGATTTTTCCTACCCGAAATCTGTCTGTTGCTGACACTTTGTGGAAGACTGTGTTGAATTACGTAACCAAGGTGACGTAAGACAGTTTTGAAAAAGTCCCACTGCCACGAAACACTCGCCGATTACAGCCGTTTGCAGCACCTGTAATCCATAAAACGTTGTGGAAATTATCTATAAATGCCAGGGGTTTCCCACGAAACAGCTGGTATGGTTTTCAAACAATTCCAAGGCTTTTGCGGCACTTAGACGAAGATGGCGACCGACCAGACATTTTTTCCCCTTCTAATGAGGTGGCGTGCTCAAGAGAATAAAACGTGCAAATGGCATCTCCTTCCGTCGTTCAAGGGAAGAAACTCTATGGAGAAATGATTCTTGAAAAATACCAGTGACTTCCCTTGCCAGCAAATCGGGTTTTTTTTGTCAAAAAATTCTTTTGCAGCACCCGCAGCATCCACTGGCCAACTAGCGCAATGGGCGCAAGTATTTATATACTTTACGCCAGCCAGGTAGCACAGCGGGGACAATGGGTTATAAAACAAGTTTCTGGACTACAGGTAACAGGTTTCTGCAGTGAAATGCAAATTTCTTTTTCTAAATGTGTGTTTCTTTAACAATACTTACCATGACCCAAAGTGCTATATTCTCAAAATAGCGATCCCTAAACGCACCTTCCAAAAAAAAATAACTGACATAGCAACCCTGGTAACGTCCCTCCGCGCATGCGCACAGCGTATGCCACCCATGCGCACAGCTCACTGACCAGGTCAAGCTGACTTTCTCAAGCCAGAAAAACCCATTAGCGGGGAGGAGGGTGAGTCTTTGATGGGTCATGGTAAGTATTGCTAAAGAAACACAAATTTAGAAAAAAGAAATTTGCATTTTCTTGTCACAATACTGTACCATGACCCAAAGTGCTAAATTCTCATTTGGCGATCCCCAAATCGCACCCTAAAAACAAAAACCCACCCAGGCAACCCTGGTAAGACCCCTCCGCGCATGCGCACACGCTGAGCTCCCCGTGCGCACAGCTCACTGACCGGTTAAGCTGACTTTCTCTTGAGAGCTGCAGCCGACCGGTCATTCCTTGTGAGCTCCCGCTTACCGCCTGCCCGTCTGCTTCAGCGTTTGGATTTGCCAGTGATCCCTACAATCAAACCTCTGCGGCCAGCTACGACGTTGCTTGAGGG
>SMGT01000534.1:7450-20285 GCA_004794575.1 Lanistes nyassanus | reverse complement strand
TTGTCTTCATCCACTTTATCACAGTAAATTTGCGAAACAATGTCATTTTGCTCTTCAGCGTGTAATTTGAAGAGTAAATCTAGCATTTCTCAAGTGAAAGAGCACATGTACTGAAAGTCGCTTCTAATTATTGCCAGAAATCGTTCTCTTCAGTTTAAACACAGAAAAGGGAAGCAACTCGTGAAGAAATGATTCAGCTTTAGATTGCAAGAGCTGTTTCCCTTAAACGATTAGCGGATATGTTTTGAAAAATCATAATTCACACTGACGCTATATCTCTACTGTGTCTTCACCGCATGCCAATGCCACTGGTGATCTAGTTCGAATGCGTTAGAATTGAGTTTTAAGGGAATTTTTGTGGGGTATTTTGTTTTTGTTTGGTTTTTTTTTGTGCTGTTGTTGCTTTGTGATAAAGTAGTCCACCATAGGCCTACTTACATGACCGGCATATTTTCGCTGTTCTGCTAGAGCGAACACCTGGATGTTTAAATTGTAGTAGTAGAGAGCAGGGGGAAGTAGTGGTTGAAGATTGAGTGTTGAACTGAGATTGAGGTCTGATTTTTTATGGCACTTTAAGTAAGTGTGTGTGAAACCTTGAGGAAGTAGAGTGAAGTAGCTGAGGAGTGAGTTTTTCTGGGTGTGTGAGTCTGAGGTGAAACTTTAAAGGTTCTTTAGTTACGTCCAGTGCTCGTGGGTGAAAATAAATAGTGGTGGGTCCTATTTATGTTACCCGGAGTTGAGTTTTGTTTGAGTGACAGGAGAGTGAAAGAACACGAAGCACGTGCTCCCACTAGGTCGTCTGACATGGACGGGGGTGGGGGGTCGTGACACGGTGGTCAGCTAGCCCACCTGGCCATTTGTGTGGCGCCATGCGTATGTGTATATCCTTAAAACACATCAGACGCAAATAACCAAAACATGGTTAAATTTGAGCGAACTTTATCCAGGTAAAAAATATAGAGATTGTAAACTGCAGGGTGCGCAGATTGATAAAAAAGTTGACACATTTAGGACTGACTAGCTGTTTAGAAGTGCTTGATCGCTCATAGGCATTTTAATTTTTACAAAAAACTTTCTCATATCTCACCCTTTGTAAACAACATGAAGCTCTTCCTATCATCCATATTAAAATCCCATCTTGTCCAAAGCAAGTAAAATGTTTTTTTAAAGATAGGCAACGGAACGTGCAGGGGTCACGAGGTCTTATTATAAAGGATGCATTAAGAAAAGTGCTAATGGAATAATTTCATTTCTCCTTCTCATTATAAAAAAGATAAATGCAGGTCAAAGCAAGGATTGTTTCTAAATAAAGTGGTTCCAGTTTACGTGACATGGCAATGCCAGTGATATTCCAAAAAAGAGGCATTTTTACTTAACAAAGTTCCGAACATTTTGGGACTATACCATAGTAAACATGGGCAGCATAGTTACAAATATCTCCTCCAGTCACACACACACACACACACACACACACACACACACACACTTCTTTGTTTATGAAGTGCATATTTGCCTTGATAAATTTTACTCCACCATACCCACTCCTTTCTGCACCTAAACCTTACCCCTAAACCCATCAATGTCTGATTTTGCATGTATAATCTGTTGCACACAATTTCATTGCTACAGAAACTAACACTTAAAATCAGTTTTTGAAAAAAACATGTGAAGATTTAAAAAAGAAACAATACCCAGCACATTTCAATAAAACGACAGAAAACATGTCCACCAACACATTCTGCATTTTCATTAACCACACTAGAGAAAAAAGGGATACTACTCAACCTGTATATCTTTATTATAATCATTACTCCAGTCATCAAAACATAAATGTACAAAAAATGTCTATACTTAAAAAAAAACAATGGAGCGTTTTCAGAAAACAGTCAACACACATTTTAAAACTGTAACAAAACGAGAGGTAGAATTGCTCACTATGAACATATTCATGTATTGCCACCCGACGGGTTTCTGTGTCTGAACAATTCAAAATGAGCAGACAGAAACAAAACATGTTAACTGAAAACTTTACAGCATTGCTTACTGGCACCTGAGCAAGAAACGGAAATGCACAAACTGACATCTGAACAAAACAAAACAGGTGAAAGTGTTTCTCCCTGAGACATTATCTCTAGCCAAAGTTATGTACATGCTCTGAGATGTGCCCTCCTTTCACACAAGCTTCCACATTCGACCTGCCTTGACCACAATGTCCCCAAAGATTTTCCAGGATTTGGCCATATGTATGCTCATGGATGTGCCCAAACGTATGGCCATTTTATTAAAAGAATTATAAAGATAAGGAAATTGTTTTACATATTCTAGGAACTGCTATACACAATACAAAGGAATGGTGTTATTAGCAGAAAACGTTGGAATTTCACAACACAAAACCTTTTCATGAGTATTGTTCAGTGATGACATATTGCAAAGTCAAAGCCAGAAATGAAGACACAAAGGTATCACAAAACACTTATGTACATTGCCGTTGGGTTGAAATCCTGGGTTCGGATACATAAGCATTTGTCTCCATGTCTAGTCACAGTTGAACTGCAGCCCTAAGACCCATTCACATCGTGTATTGTATGTCAGCTTTATGTATTTATGAACAGGAGATACGAACGCCCATGCAGTTCAGCCATGATCATTATAATAATACACACAACTTTATAAAAAAAAATTAAAAAGCCTGCTGGCAAAGAGGCATCACCTTCCCTCCTTCCCAAGTGGTTGAATTCATATTTAGAAGGATCACTATAAACATAGTAAACAGTTTCAAGATTATCAGGGAGGGTCCTCAATTCCACCTCACCAATAACATTACAAAACTCTCTGGTTTGGAAGAAACACATATAAGTCATATACAGTAATGCTGTCAGAGGAATTCCATGACATTTTATAGCAATAAATTAATACATATTACACATTCGCCTGCAATTAATGATTCAAAAACCACAGTAAGAGAAGGCCTATAATGAAAGGCATTTATCAGACGAAAATGGTAAGAGTAGCAGAGGGTGGTCAGTCCAGTTTTGCAATGGAGAATCAGACTTTTTGTTTTTTGTCAGGAATAGATGTGAAAACATGGAGGTAAGTAACTAGACTTGACAAAGCTGGTTCCTCTAATATCTGCAGGCTCTGCAACTAAATCAGACATGGTAGGCAGAATAAACTGCACTAAATGAAAAGCCTCGGGTTTAACTGTATTTCCAGGTTTTGAAGGACGTTCTCTTTATCACAACACTGGAAAACTACTGCTGGAAGATAATTTTCATGATATCACAAAGTAAAATAATATTCAACTGACTTATCTTGAAATGTGCAAGATAAATACAATATTTTATAGTGACTCCACAAAACACATACCACCACCCCCCTCCCTGATTAAGAACACCGAACCACTTCATAACCCCCAAAATGTGAATGGCAACACAGAAGTACATGCATTTGTTCTAAATATTCAGCCACAGATCTCTTACTTAAAAAATTTGAACATTCATGAAGGAAAAACTCCCCCTTAAAGAATAGGTATGAAGTACACCTTTAAATGCTACTGTAATATTAATAGCAACAACTGTACCCAGCTTGAATACATGTGTTTAGGATACATTCATATATCTTTTCATTCACATGATAATGCTTTTGTTAAATTTACAGTCACAACAAAAAGACTTTTTTCTTTTGCAAAATATCTAGACAAGTGCACATAATGTGGTCACTTCTTGTCAAAGATTATGGAGGACGCATCTAAAGACTTTGAATTTGCCATGCTCTATTTTGCTTGTTTTGACACAAATTTTCCAGAAAGTGTGTCAAAAGGGTATGCCAATTTTTTATTTTAAAAAAAACAAACACAATTTAAGAGTCTTTTAAATAAGGATGGATGCAACATATATTTCTAGATTGCTGTCTTCCTTCTTAGGCAGGGTGCCAAACTGCAAACTTCTTTCAAACTGAAATTTAACTCCTGTCTAAAATTAACATTTGATGATTACCACAACTGTAAAGGCAGCTTTAAAAAAAAATCATCACATCTATGTTTGCAACTGTTACTGAATGTCTGAATCAGACTGATTCTGAACTAAACTTAAGTGACATTTGCATTTTAAAAGAAATTTATTACCAACCTGAACATAAATGCAATCCACAATGAAACCAGTCATTTAGCAAAGACACAATTCTTTCTGGTAAACAGTTTCCTCAGCTTTCGAAGTGTTGTACACATCGCAATTTCCTCTAGATACACCTTAATTATTATTTGCCAAATCACAACCAGATTCAGGATTCTTTCTGAAGTCACACTGCGCTTCAGGCACTGAAAGTAATGCACCTCACACTTTCTTTAAGTGCATCCTTAACAACTTCCGCTTCGTCACACTCTGAAAACTTGTGTCATTGATATCAACAGGGCTTCGCCATGTTTTGAAAATGCCGTTCTTCGTGAGGCTAATCCACGGCATATATAGTTTTTCAGTTGCCACTGATGGTTTTTACAAAACCATCCTGCAGATTTCGTCTATTTGGAGTAACGTTTCTCTTGATCCATTCATCTGTGTGACTGGTGCCATTTCACCATCTTCTTCTTGTAACATATTCACACTATGGTTCCCTTAAAACCACTTGCTTTCCCAGGTGATGAGAGGTTTTCAAAGCTGCTTCCAGCATCCATGTCAGCAATGGGGAAGTCTGGCGACTCAGGGGTCTTAGCATCAATTTCCCTGTTCCTCTCCAGCTGACGATGACCGGGGGTGTGGAAATAAATAAGACCCTATATAAAGCCGAACGTAAATACGTGATAGGTTTCTGCTGTACTTGCTGCTTTTCATGAACTGACACGGCGTACATTTCTATTCCTCTCTAGTGGACCAACATCGTAACACCAAACCTGTGCCTAGAACTGAAGACAACAGAAGAATTTTTGGTGGAGGGCTGAGCTGGAACATTAAGGAAGCATCACTTCGCAAATACTTCGAGAAATTCGGGGAGATAACTGACTGTGTGCCCCCTGTCACACTCCTTACTAGAAGAAGTCGTGTCAGTTTCGTCACACTTCAGAAATTCATCCTCGGTTCTTCTCGCGCTCTCGACAGAAACACATATCGTTAATGGAAATCAATTTGTCGTGAGGCCATTCAACGTGAAAAGGGCGCTAAGAACAAAAGTGTTTAGCGTTCTCTTCGACGCTGACAGTCTTGAGGTGCCTGCCTGCAACGAAAAGTCTTCGCAATCCAGAATTCAGTCCTATGGTCTCCGAAAACCAAGACGGAGCACATCTTCCTCTCCTTTCGAAGCCAGTCAAGCACTCACTTTTCTGGTTTCGTCCCACAAACAGAATCATGAATAACAAGTGCGTTGCTTTCAGTGGATGACCACAGGATGACGTTGGTCCCCATCAGTTGTAAAGAGAGCAGAAGAATCTTTGTCGATCAGTTGGGTTGGAACATTGACTAAACATCGTTTGGCCGATACTTCGACCCGAGGGCGCAGTAGTCCGGATGGAGATACCCGCTCCGAATGCTGAGGTGGAGGTCAGCATGTAGGAGACCATCCCTAGGCGCCTCACCCAATCAGAATAGGGCCCATAGGACTAAACACGTGATAAATCTAACCTTTGCCCTTACGACTAGGAAATGGAAAACGGATAGGAACAAACACTCAGTTCTCTGGTCTCCACGCAAGCACTGGTTCCGAGGTCTGGATAGTCCCTCGTAGAAGCCCTATCTTCCTCAAAGGATTGACCTATGACGTCATTCACAGCCTGGCACGTGGGTTTATTTCTGGCAGCCGATTACAATCAGAAGTCATTGCGGTGCGGCAGACCGAAAAGGAGAAATCTGACGGAGCCTAGGCACCTGCCAGTCCGTCAAATGATGCAGATGCCGTGTCCAGCGTTTTTCCAGATGATGACGTCTCAATCTCTAAAGAGACACAGAGCATCCGGTCATCATCACAGTCTGCCTCCGACTATGGCACCAACAGCTCCGGAAATTCCGAAAATGACATGAGTAGCGCTGCGGAGGACTGCGAACACGAGGACTGTGCAGAAGAATACACTGGGAATCAGGGTTGTCATCCGGCCACCAATATTGGGGGGGTCCTGGGCTGGAAAATGCTTGGAAAGATGCCGACGTTTTGATCTTGAAGGTGAAGAAGCAGCTGCAGGAGTAGTCGGATCACCTGGGTCGGGTCTATGAGAACCGAAAAAAAGAGCGGAGAAGCAGCCCTGCTCACAACCAGGGCCAGGGCGGTCAGGACAACCCGACTTCCGGGATATCGGGTCAGGAGCCTGCGAGGGTCGAGGATAACGTTCCCGTGCAAGGTCGAGGTCAGGAACCGAGGATTGTGAGGCTGAAGTTGACAAGCTGCGGCCAGTGCAGCGGTACGTGTATGAAGGGTGCAAAGTGGTGAGGTGCCGTTGTAATCAGCAGCAGCTCGTGTATTCCGACCCCCCTCCAACCGTCCGCCTTCCACAATAGGGGATGTAGAGGCTGACCCTGGGACCAGGCACCTATGACGTCACACAGCGTGGCAATGAGTAGTTTGTCCCCGAGGGCGCAGCACTCCGGATGGAGATACCCGCTCCGAATGCTGAGCTGGAGGTCAGCATGTAGGAGACGGTCCCAAGGCGCCTCACCAAATCAGAATAGGGCCCAGTGAACTAAACACGTGACAAATCTAACCTGTGCCCTTACGACTAGGATATGCAAAACAGATCGGAACTGGTTTCGCTGACTTCTTTCAATTACAATTACGGAAACTCGCTTGGCCGATACTTCGGTGCGTTCGGGGAGATAAGCGAGTGTCTGCCCCCAATGCACCTTCTGCCTGGGACAAACCTTGGGTTCAGCTTCGTCACCTTCAGATAGTCTTCTTCCGTTCACGTCGTGCTCTCCATAGAAACGCACGCAGTCAATGGAAACAGAATAATGGTGAAGGCTTCCAACGGGAAGCTGGCGCTGAAGATAAAAGGTCTCGGCAATCTTGGTGAGTCTGGCAGTCTCGGCGTGCCAGAGGAAGGCGCAGCTTGGGAAGCAAACTCTCAGTTCTCTGGTCTCCACGCAAACACTGGTTCCGAGGTCGGGATAGTCCCTCGTAGAAGCCCTATCTTTCTCAAAGGATTGACCTATGACGTCATCCACAGCCTGGCACGTGGGTTTATTTCTGGCAGCCAATTAGAATCAGGAGAAGTCACTGCGGTGCCGCAGACCGAAAAGGAGAAATCTGAGCCCAGGCATCTGCCACTCCGTCAAATGATGCAGATGCTGTGTCCAGCGATTTTTCAGATGATGACGTCTCAATCTCTAGCGAGATACAGAGCAACCGGGAATCATCACAGTCTGCCTCCGACTATGGCACCAACAGCTCCGGAAATTCCGAAAATGACATGAGTAGCTCTGAGGAGGACTGTGAACACGAGGACTGTGCAAAAGAATACACTGGGAATCAGGGTTGTCATCCGGCCACCAATATATTGGGTGGGGGGGGGGTGTCCTGGGCTGGAAAATGCTTGGAAAGATGCCGACGTTTTGATCTTTGAGGTGAAGAAGCAGCTGCAGGACTACTCGGATAACCTGGATCGGGAGTTCGAGAACCGAAAAAAAGAGCGGAGAAGCAGCCCTGCTCACAACCAGGGCCAGGGTGGTCAGGACAAACCGACTTCAAGGATTTCCGGTCAGGAGCCTGCGAGGGTCGAGGATAACGTTCCCGTGCAAGGTCGAGGTCAGGAACCGAGGATTCGCGAGGTGGAAGTTGACGAGCTGCGGCCAGTCCAGCGGTACGTGTATGAAGGGTGCAAAGTGGTGAGGTGCCGTTGTAATCAGCAGCAACTCGTGTATTCCGACCCCCCTCCAACCGTCCGCCTTCCACAATACGGGATGCAGAGCCTGACCCTGGGACAAGGCACCTATGACGTCACACAGCGTGGCAATGAGTAGTTTGTCCCCGAGGGCGCAGCACTCCGGATGGAGATACCCGCTCCTAATGCTGAGCTGGAGGCCCAGAGGACTAAACACGTGACAAATCTAACCTGTGCCCTTAAGACTAGGATATGGAAAACGGATCGGAACTGGTTTCGCTGACTTCTTTCAATTACAATTACAGAAAATCCCCTTTGCCACTACTTCAGTAGGTTCGGGGAGATAAGCGAGTGTCTTCCCCCTATTCACCTTCTGCCTGGGACAAACCTTGGGTTCAGCTTGGGTCGATGGAAACAGAATAATGGTGAAGGCTTCCAACGGGAAGCTGGCGCTGAAGATAAAAGGTCTCGGCAATCTTGGTGAGTCTGGCAGTCTCGGCGTGCCAGAGGAAGGCGCAGCTTCGGGAGCAAACTCTCAGTTCTCTGGTCTCCATGCAAGCACTGGTTCTGAGGTCGGGATAGTCCCTCGTAGAAGCCCTATCTTCCTCAAGGGAGTGACCTATGATGTCATCCACTGCCTGCTACGTGGGTTTATTTCTGGCAAACAATTAGAATTAGGAGAAGTCATTGCGGTGCGGCAGATCAAAGAGGAGAAATCTGACGGAGCCCAGGGAGTTGCAAGTCCGTCAAATGATGTAGAAGCCGTGTCCAGCAATTTTTCAGACGATGACGTCTCAGTCTCCAGCGAGACACAGAGCATCCGGTCATCATCACAGTCTGCCTCCGACTATGGCACCAACAGCTCCGGAATTTCCTCCAACGGCATGAGCAGCGCCGAGGAGGACTGCGAACCCGAGAAGCGTGTAGAAGAAAACACTGGGAATCAGGGCGGGAGCTGGTCATCCGGGCAGCAATCCTGGGGGGTCCTGGGTCTCTACGACAAAGTCTGGGGCCCGCAGAGTGAAGAGGAACTGGAAAATGCTTGGAAAGATGCCGACGTTTTGATCTTGGAGGTGAAGAAACAGCTGCAGGAATAGTCGGATCACCTGGATCGGGTGTACAAAAACCGAAAAAAAAGCGGAGAGGAGATGTAACACACATTCCTTTACTCTCCAAGAGCCAAAATGCAAAGAAGAGTCCAGCAAGTCCAGCACTCACTTTTCTGGTTTCGTCCCACAGACAGAATCTTGGTATTCCCAAACACCTTTCTCTGGTCTTCACCAGGCGAATCAGAGTGCAGTTTCGTCCTGGCAATCTGAGACCTTCTCTGGTCTCAAGATGACGACGTCAAGTACAACTGATTCTTGGCAACAGAATGATCTCTTTTCCAGTTCCAGTGCATCTACTGGCTCCGAGTGCAGAATTCCACCTACTGGTTCCATGCACAGCAACGAGCAATTGCTAGAGGAAGCGACCTATGAAATCATCCAAAAGCTGGCCCGTGAATACCTCTATGATGATAACAACGTTGAAGAGATGCGACAGATGTCTTCAGACGTTGGCACTATAAACTCTACTGACACACAGAGCGTCAGCTGTTCATCAGGCTTTGATTACAGCATCCGCAACAGAAACAGTTCTCACTCAGGGAGCGCCAAGCAGAATGCCGATCTGAGAGGTCAGCAGAAAACCTCGAAAATTCTTGGCTGTGGTGAGACAGACGGCCAGCAGTGGTGTGGAGTCCTGGGTCTGTATGACAAAGTTTGGGGTCCGCAGCATAAAGAGTATCTTGACAGCGGCTGGATTTGTTGAAGACTGGTATTTCTGGTGATTACCCAGTTTTTCCCCTGTAGAAACAATTAAAGTCTCGTCAACATAGCAAAAAACTATTACAACTGAGTTATATAATGATATAGTGAAATATGTATTTTTATTACAATCAACATCAAGGAGTGACGTTGTGTCTGTAGATCGTGCCACAGCTTGCATGCCGACAATGAAGTAATGTAGAGTGTGCACTCGCACGGTTTAAGACCATATGCTCGAAACAAGGAAATGCACGAACTCAAATTTGAAAAAAAAGTAAGACGAGAAAGTTTATTTACTCTAACGATATACACATACTTGATCGTCCCACGCTCCCCGGTGAACTGTTCCGTCAACCCACATCACTGTTTTTAACGGGAGGGGGGGGGTGTACTTTTTTTTATAAAGAAATACATTTCGGATGGTACAGATTTACTCAAGAATACTATAGCAGACCGGTTAAGACTGAGAAAGCTACAAAGTTGTTTGGACAATTTCATCAGGAAAGGGCATCCCACTCCGTGAAGAAGTCTTCTAAGTTGTTAACAACAGATATCACTTGAAAGCATACATCAACCACAGGCACAGATAATCTAGGTCTTTTGGTGTTGGAATTTTCATTGCATGGTAAATATCAAAGATGTTCCAGAGAAAACTTGTTTTTTGCAGTCCCATCCTTGTTTTGAACTTTCTTTTACAAAGATTTTCATTGGTCGTCATTAAAATCTTGCATGCATTTGTGTGTCGTGCGTGTGCATGTGCGTGCGCGTGTAAATGCTTGCGTGCGTGCGTCCGTCCCTGTCCCTGTTGATATTGTATCTCAAATTTTTCCACGCGTGGTACAAATCCACCTTTATTAATATAAACAAACATGCACTAACACACACGCACGCATCCAATGCGCACAAGCATTTTCACGTCGTCTTTGGGTCCAGTTCTGTCCACCACACTGCAGACTGCTTTCTCACAGTCATTCCATGTTTCTGTATTATCCTGGGACTGGGGAACGCTGTGAAAATCACATTATTCTTTCTGCTACTCCGCTCCATCTCCACACCTTATCCTCCAGTTGCCTGAGTTTCTCGTTCAGTACACTGTTCTCCTTCGCCACCTCACCAAGTTCACTTCTTTGCATTTGGTACATCCGCTCTTGCGCTCTGTCCATCTGTTCTTGTATTGTGGCGTGCATGCTGTCAGTCTTGTTGTCAGCTAAAGATATCTTTCGATCTATTGACTACAACACTGACATAACATCTGTGTGTTCATCCGATGCGAAGGTCAATTCATCTGTTGAGTGTTGTGAAGATTATGGCAAAACTGTTTCTAGTGGGTGTGGTCTGGATTAGCTTTAACATCGCCACACTGTAATATAAATCCAACATGAAACAATAACACAACGGACAGTTCTGTGACGCATGGCTACTGCAGTAATGGCGCTACCTCCCATGAAGTTCAAAAACTTCCCGTACAATTTACCGCAAACAACTCTAAAAGATTTTAGCTTTGCTCGACACGATGCGTACAATCGACACCACTAATTTTAAAATATCACAATGAGCTGATTGCGGGGCTAATTTTGTGTTTCACCCAGAACTCGTAACGGCAAACTGTATAGACCAACTGAAATCATTTGAACTTCCCTGTGAAATATGTCTTTGATGTCATTAGTTTCCTTTGAATGGCATTCTTCCTTTCTCTCAAACTCTAGATTGTCGTCTATCCAAGCAATGTAACAGTTAGTGTACTGAAGATTTATGTCATTTTTACTATCCCAGATCATTATTTTTACACAGGCGGTTCATACCTACTGTGTACCACCGCAACCCTTCTGATTGTATGGTGAAAATGCTGCGTCTTAACCCCCATGGTGTAATGTGTTTCAAAGTAGCCATGTATATATGCGAGTGTCTTAAGATTAGAAATTAAACATGTAAACAAACAGTGGAACGGTCACTGTAATATATCTGTTTAATCGCTGTCGAGGTGTTGACACCACCAACCAAACTGCTACTATTTGTAGCAAATTCTCGTGTTCATATGGGCCTAATGGCCTGAAAAAAACTAAAAATTTGCTTGCGAGAACACATTTTATGCACACTTCGCGCGAACGAGCCACACAGACACTATAGTGAAAACAACGAACACACACACTTACACACATACACCCACACAGAGGGAGAGATGAACGCAACACTGACCAACAGGTTAGGATTTCGTGGATTTGTGTTAGTATGAAGTCGAGTACAATTGTTTGCTGCCAGCCTGTAATTTAATATTGCATGTTTCAAACTAAAAAGCAAATGTGCAAATAGCAGCAGCGTGTAACATCATTCGGGAAACGTCGTGACATTGACTTCTAACGAGAGAGAGAGAGAGAGGAGAGATTGTACAAGTGAAATAAGACTTGGAGAATCGCTGCCCTATACACCCACGTTCACAATCACGTAAACCCCTATGGCGTCACTCAACAGCCGAACTCGCACCTATCAAGCGCTCAGTGGTAATTACATCACTGCCAAGGAGCCCCTGTCCCTGGCTTGTTGTCACTTTGGCTAATGGTGACATGCCACCCAGGGAGCTTACGATTAGCATCGATGACCGTTTTTGTATGCTCTAGTTTAGTTCGTGAACACAGCTCACTTGTTTAATTGTTGAGATGATCGGATGGATGACCTAACCCTAACCCTAACCTCACCCTAATTTCACCCTCAGGGGTCAACGCGGTCATGAGTAAGAACAGCCGTCAGGTATATGGGATGGTGGGTGAACTATACGGCTATAAAAAAAATACAAACACAGAAAAGAAAGAAAAATAACATGTTTTTGAAGAGTCTTATCAACTGAAATACTTGATAATAAAATTTTAAATTAGCAGCAAATAAAACAAGTATTTCCTGTGCATGGGCAAATGTACTGATCATCGTGGAGAGACGTGAAGGAACTAAAAAAATGCGAAGAGCAAACGCGCATTAAAGATTCCCGGATACTCGGATAAATATTCTCACAATACCATTTTCCTATTTGTTTCTGTTTTCTTAATATTGTCTTCTTGCCAGCGGCTAAACGGGAAGAAGGATCGAGTTCTCAGTCAACAGTTTGCTTACCGACGGACCGGAAACGGGGTTAAAGCTGCTTATGCTGTTGTTGTCACAGAGGCTGATTAAAATATACATATGGACAGAAATTAGCTTTCTACTTGCTTTTTTACAATGATCATAAGTATAAGACCCACAG